>JAJTUO010000157.1:0-58642 GCA_021399455.1 Flagelloscypha sp. PMI_526
CCACAAATGCAGGGTTATCTTGATCCGGGTCTCTCTTAAACCCCTCGCCTACCAGATCCGGCGCTTGACCCTGATTCGGCAGTTGCCTCATCTTACTTCTAACGAGCAAGAGCCTTGAGGGAATCGTTCGCAATGTCTCCAAGATTCAGAGTAGCAATCAGGTATGGATAGACCGTTTTCCTTTTGATTATTGTCTTACCATCTACTCTCTAAAGTGGTGCAGGGATCAGTGGACTTGCAATTGCCGCGTACATCTGCCAAAACTCTGAGGATATTGAAGTCGACTTGTATGAAACGAAACCCGTCATAATCTACGATTGGAGCGGGTATTGCTGTTTGGAAGCGCACCTGGGATGTTCTTGTTGAGCTTGGATTCCAAGCTGAATGCGAGAAGCGAAATCTGCGAATCCCCAAGGAAGGAGAAGGCATGTTGCATTTGTCATTTTTATTACATATAATGGCTCTTACGCACGCTCATTAGCTCGAGGGTTTGACTTCCGCAAAGCTGACGAACCCGAGGGCTATGACTTTCATAGTCCCCCGATGCCTTGTGTGTACAAATCATTTCCGGAAAATAATATTAAACGCTTACCGCCGATAGATGGACCCTTGACAGTCCCGAGACCGATGTTTTTAGAAATGCTTCAAGCTCAACTTACAGACAAGTGTCGTATCCTCACATCCAAGAACATCGTCACGTACGAAGTCGACGAATCTGGCTCCGTCCTGATTACCTTCACCGATGGAACAACTTCAACTGCTGATATTCTCGTCGGTGCTGACGGTGTCCATTCTAACATCCGTGCATCCATGTACAATAAGCTGTCTCAGGATGCGCAGGACAACGGCGAAGCTACTCGTCTGAAGGCACTTGGGCAACCCATATTTAGCGGTTCTCTCTGTTATCGTGCAACTGCGCCCTTTGAGAAAGTCAAAGCAAATCACCCAAATCATAAGGTTACGCGTGGACGAACCATTGTAAGTAGTACTAGTCGACTTGCGTTATCTTTATTCTCATCACAACAAGTGGTGCGGCAAAAACAAACATATAGTTACATCGAACGCCATAGGTCGCTCAGTCATTGACTTTGTCTTCTTTTATAACATCCCAAATGGTGAAGGGACTACTTTTGAAGGACTGTGGGTGGAAGATGTCCCACCACAAGAGGTTCACGAACGTTACCAAGAATTTGAACCTGGTCTTTTGTCATTATTCAAGGTTTGGCTCTTCGAGGTGTCAATTCAAAGACTGAATTTTGACTCGTAGTACTTCGAAACGGTCAATCGGTGGGCAATCCATGTAGTTAGCCCGCTCCCGAGGTTCGTTGCAGACAAGGTTGCTCTTGTGGGCGATGCGGTGAGCGATATTTGTTTCAATGAATGTTTTATAATGGCCCTCTGACTGATTGCAAGGCTCATGCTATGCTCCCTCATCAGGTGTGTACTGGGCGTTATACTCATGGTACAGGTAATAGCATCTGAATATTTTGACAGGGTGTTGGCGGTGGCCAATCTACAGAGGTAAATGTTCCTCTCTTTCTTGTTCTTTGTATGAAATTGAGAAATGGTGTAGGACGCTTACATTCTTGGAAAACTTCTCAGTCATAAGAAGACCAACCGATCAAATCTAGCGCAGGTCTTAGAAATCTACCAGACCATTCGAATGCCACTTGCGCAAGAGGCATACCGGAAGTCTCACATGAACGGACGGTACTACGAATTCACGCACCCCGATTTTGATATAGGGCCGGGGGCATCCAAAGAGCAGCTTGGAGAAATGGCGAAAGCTGTTGAAGATTCATTTGCATGGCTGGCAACAGGTGGACCATACGACGATTGGGCAAAAGCTGAAGCCCTACTTCACAAACTGTAGGACTTATGACAATACTGTTTATTACAATTATGCGTGAATGGTGGAGGGGCGTTGGTCTGACTGATGCACACTGGATGAAAAGTACATTAATCCAAGCACTCTAACAAGTTTTTGAATCGACTTTCTACTATAGCACTCGATGCCAACGGAGGAAAAGAGCAAAGTATTGGTCAGAGAAAGAGCAAGGTGACGCAACGCCTGGTGATGCGCAACTCCCCCATCGCTCGCGAGACGCTTAGTCATCGCACCGCCACCGAATTCCATGTTTTGTTCGTCTTTCTGTTGTGTCGTGACGTAAAGTCTTTCAAATATTTATATGCATTTAATGTGCTTAAGTGGTGATGTTTAGCAGTAATGAAGTGTTATTTTCCCAAGGTAAACGGAAATTCGCTCATGAAAGAATGTAAGATGCCGTTAATCTAATAGCATATCATTGTCTTCTAGCCGCTCGACAGTATAGAATGAATTTTCTAGGATCATTAAATAGTTAAAGAACAGATGGAGACGGCGATACTGCTCTGGCTTGCCACTGGAAGCTATCGGTTGCTGAGGCCTACACATTGGAGGATAGACATGAATCGGCATTTTTTGGTGAGATACTTCTATTGTATCAGATTAGTCGATAAATACACACATGGGAGCCATAAGACGAACTGAAAGCTCAGAAGTACGAGTATTGTCACGCTTGGTCACTCTCTCACCTCGTCGACCGCAGGAGCTAAAATTCTCGGCAAGCAGCCCTCTTTTGCTCTCGACACAAGTGGAAGAAGTAATCTTATTATCATTTTCCTTACTTTGGATTGAACAAATATAGCAAATTGTGTCTCGATAATATTATATGTAATAGAAGTGGTACAATGGAGACAGTAATTTTAAATTTGGTCAATCCAATGTCTACAAATACATCTCTTTAGCATCTATATTAAATTTGAAGGTCGTATCTTTTATGTGGACAGAGAAAACTCGCTCACACGCCGCGCAATCATAAACAGGCCAAAGTGATTGCACCCGATCGCTCGCGACTTTGGCAGGGGTTGCGCACCACCACAACGCCACAAGCGCGATTGATGTGACTCCTGCTTGCTCTTCCCTTCCACCACTCTTGCATCACTCTTTCCTCCGAACTCATGTCTTACACTCTTGCTGGTGGTCGCATAGAAGAAGATGTACAGATTGTTGATTCAAATTTTGAAATCCTGTAGGGAAGCCCCCTCTCAACCTGGCTGAGTCTCATTACGACCTATTCTTCTTTTTTAGTTTAGATCCCTGTGCACTCTGTCAAGTAAACATGGCTGGAATGTCTCTTAGAGATAAACAGCAACATTACGAAACTCAGCATCCAGAAGGCTCGTCGAGTTCCGGGACCAGCTCTAGTTCTCGTTAGAATTCACCTTACACATTCACCACCACGTGATGTAATGTCTTCTAGGCTTCCCAACTCCGTCATCATCTACATCTCATACTGCTACGAAAAGCTTCGCCCGCAAAGAAAGCCCTGCTCCCTTTTGGCACGTCAAGATGGATGTTGCCCCACCAGCGAACAACACACCCGGTCTTGTCAAGCTCCTAAAAAGGCTTCTCGTCAAGTCCCACTCCAAAGGAAAGACTGTACGCTCGGTTCTCTGCACGGAAGATGTGGTCCATATTCGCAAAGAGAATTTTGACCGTAGCTGGGGATGTGGGTGTGTCGAGCCCGCTTTCTCCCAATAAGATGTTTTTAACCACCTATGCCCTCAGGTATCGAAATTTTATGATGGCGTGCACCGCTCTTGCAGCTCAATCAAAGCAACCAGAGTATAAAACCATCTTGGATGCTCATCCACCTCCCGG
The DNA here is from genome assembly GCA_021399455.1 of Flagelloscypha sp. PMI_526. Lineage (NCBI taxonomy): Eukaryota > Fungi > Basidiomycota > Agaricomycetes > Agaricales > Niaceae > Flagelloscypha > Flagelloscypha sp. PMI_526. Next base: position 3,704 of record JAJTUO010000157.1, read on the forward strand.
AGTCCGCAATCTACAGTTGTGGTTAGAGAACGCGTGGAAAGCTGGTAAAACTCTGGGTTTTATTCTGAATGCGGGTCTTTGATCAAATAACTTTCCAATAGGATATGATGCTCAGGGTGCGGCACAACTAGGTGGTACAATCCATGGTACAAATAAATGGATTGGCGTTTCTGGTGGGTGATTATCATCTACTAGAGATTTCTCTTGCCTTATGTACTTACTCTAGATTTATGGGTGGCCTTTGCCTATGTCGGAATTCCGTACGTTAATTCTCATATATGCCTTGCCTCCTGCTTACTTTATTTCAGCACAACACTGATCGACTTTAACCTAAAACATTTGAAAGAACCTCAAAGTACGACGTCTCGTAACGTGATTGCCCACCCAACTTACTCTTACCAGGAGCAACGACCGTTATCGACTGGGTTGTGGCATACTTTGATGAGACCAACCCTCCACGACCCTCGACTGCCACTGGAGCACTATCTGGAGAACCCGCTGTGATTACCGACAAAATGCCACTAATACTTCAACGCCAGGGTCATTCTATGTTGGTTGTTGGATATGAAGTCCAGCGGAATGGGGTCGTCCACCTCCTTATTTTTGACGCTTTTGTGTTCGGCCTAATTTTCGAGTTATACTCTATATTCCTTCTCTAACACATCTTATTATAGGGAGATTGACCAGGATGCAAAGAAGGCTGCTCGTCAGTTGTGGAATGCATCTCGATTAAGCTCACATTCTCAGGAAGCTACAACACAAGCTAGAAGCACTCTCCACGACTTTTTCCCGAAAGGGAAAAGGAAGGAACGCGCAGGCGATGAAAACATCCGTCCATCGAAACGTCCACGATCCTATGATCAGAACGACGATATCATCGTGATTAGCGATACAGAAGAAGACTTTCCTCAGCTATCCCATCATGTCGGCCCTTCAACAGCAAAAGTTGGCGCACAGCTTGACCCAAACCTTATTCTCAAACGTATTCGCCTTGCTCCCGCGAGAATGTGTGTCTTTTTACGGCTCTCTGTTTTATTGTAACTAACTTGTTGAGGGAAACAGTAAAAAGGAGGCTTGGCAGATTCTTTCTTTTCCATTGACTGCCCCTCTCACGAAGCAAGAACAAGATGATGCCAAACTTCGAATTAAGGCAACAAGGATTAAGCCTGAGGCTGTTTAAATGGATTTTCACACCAACTCACACATTTTCCTTATACTGCATAACACTGACTAAAGATGTTGTTTAAATTGCATTTTGGCTTTATCCAGCCATAATAATATCCTCGTCTGACTTGGGCTGCGATTCTCGCAACGGCATAAGATCTAGCGAAGCCACAGAACTCCTGAGAGCGCGCTCCCAAGCCTCCTCGACCCGATATCCGCCTGCTCGCTGCTCTCCCTTCCTGTCTCTTCTCACCTCCTCTGTGTAGGGGTCGTTATAACCGCCCTCCGGTATATGGAACAGATTATCATAAGAGTACCAATCGTCTTGCAGAGCAACGTGCGGTGGATCGACGATAACAGTGCTTTGTGCAGCGCGTGCTCGAAGTGTCTGCGCTGAGACGGCCTGGAATGACAAGGTCGTGGAAGAAGACTTGGCCTCGTTTCTCTTCATCGCCTTCTCTCTCGTTTTTGCAATCAGTTTCGACGCTGCCTTGTCCGAAGTTTCGAGCTTGTCGATAATTTCTTTTCGATTTCGTTCGCGTTCTTCGCGTTCCTCGTCTTCCTGTTTTCGCAGCTCTTCGGCACGGAATTCGCGTTCTTTCCGGGCGTGGTCTTCCTGGTCTTTGAGGGCCTGAGCATATTCGGCTTCTCTTTTGATGTTAGCTGCAATGATAACTGCGTTTGCAGCTTTGTAATCTTCGATTCGTTTCTTAGTCGCCTCACGGTCTATGTCATGAATCATGTTCCAAGCTAATAAACAATGTGAGACTATAGAAATGAATGGTAATGTAATGAGATATTACCGATGTCTTCGACCTCTTCCAAATATTTATTGTACGAGTCGAGGTCGTCAAAGTCATCGCGTGTTTTGTTAAAGCTAGAACAAGAGTAAGTCAGTAATAATGATACAGATAACCAGAGCATACTCCCGAGCGAGTACTCTTCGAACGGCGACCTCCTTCTCGACACCGAGATCTTCGAATGTTTGAGGGCTAAACACGAGTTTCCGAAGTTGGGTAGAACAAACAGGACAAGCAGCAGGGCCGAGCGTAAAGAGTCGATCAATGCATGATTCACACCTATCTCGTGAATTAGATACATTGTCGACTGAATGAGGCAAAAACGTGGGTGTGTGCTTACATTTTGTGGTAACAGAGGGTGCTGACTAGAAGGCGAAGTTTGGGGTTGAGATATCTATCGCTTTTACACACTGGACACTGGTCATCCATTGACTGAAAAGGAATTTATCATAAATACTCTCTAAAATGTTGAATGAGACTGAGGCTCGTACATAAAATTCAGAAACTCGACCGGAGGGATCCTTCACTCCGCCTCCGAAAACGGTAGAGGAAGTTGATTGGACTTGGTGATTTTGTACACGTTGGGCACCACCAGTCTTTCTTACCGTCTTGCCCTGAAGCCATGACCGGTTCGACATGCTATGCGCGTGTAAGCGAGATGGCGGCTAAGAGCAAGTCACGGATCACAGCTCGATCATCGAAGAGAACTACTTAGCGTCTTTCTTCCTACAACCACCATCCATTGGCTTTTGACTTTTGACTATTCTACCATGCCTTCAGACAACTTGCTGCTGGTCTCAAGTTTCACTATATCGCCTCTTGGCTCCATGTCGTACTCAGATTCATCCACCAACATTCATTCTCTAGCTTGTGGATTGGGCGATGCTGGTGCTTGTGGCGAGCTGTCATCTGACTCGCATGTAGGTCTGCTCTCGCCTAAAACAACTTGTCTCGTATATCACTCCGAGCAGTCATTCGAACCGGAAGCCTCCATGGGAGACGCGACTGCTAACCGCATCGATGACCCACAGTCGATTTTGACGGACCCTGCAAGATGTTATGACCGGAATCCTCCTGGTTTGGACACTAAGAGAAAGGTATTCCTGCTGTACATACTAGTATTATTATCCTAGAATGACTCTTTCTCCCAGCGTCAGACACCTCCTGCTCTTCCGCCACGCCCATTACCGCTTCAAGACGTCCCGCCTTTACCACTCAAGCACCTCTTTCCTCGCTACTTTATGGCAGACTGTCACGGTTCGCTTCTTGTTCCCAAGGCTCGTAGCATGTACAGACGCAGTCGCGCTGTCTCAGTCCCAACACCTCTTCGATCCTCGTTCACGAAAGACACTCTGGCAGAAGAAGAACGCACCAGCAAGCTTCGGCCCTACTCGGATGGAGATCTGCTCGCTGCTGACGTTAGGAAACTCTCAATGTCTCTGATGGTAACTGGGTGGTCGAGAGACGATATAAGTCTGCTGGACCATGGCATTTTTGGTTGACCCATCCCTTACCTTCTTTCTTGTATTCCAATCAGCATGCTGGACATCGCTGTCACCACATAAATTTGTTTTTCGGCTTAAAAAATGAAATTAGTCAGACCAACCCTATTTTGATTATTGTAGAGATCAGTGCAACAAGTTTTGAATCCAATAATCACGCTTGCCTTTCACCTCCACTGCATTTCTATTTTTCCTCGATGGCTTCTTCAGGTCTGGATGTACCCCAGGAGATATGGAACGAAATAGCCATATATTTAACCTCCAGGGAGCTTAGCAGGCCCTCTACTCTTTGCAAAACCTTCGCTGCCCTCAACGCAACTCGTTTAAAAAAGCCAACTCTTTTTTCTCCCTACGGGCACTTCCTATTTTGTTGGAACATTTCTCTTGTCAGACAACGACTGGCGAACTGTTGCATACAATATTTCCAAAAAGTTTCGAGTTAGAATGTGTGTCCTGCGATTCAGTTTTGGTGGTTGAGTCTGGACCTCACTTCTGCCTGTTTCAGCAATTCTGAAGGTGCACCGTGTACCAAGAACATCATTTTTTATGAACCGCGTCTACCAACATCTGGCCCACGGCCCACAGTCTTCGCTAATATCGGACGGTTTATAGGCAGTCGCATTCAACAGACGTTTACCACAAGCGGGCTCTCGAGCGTCTACAAACAATATACGGCCGTAGATTCAATTTCTATTCTTCGAGATTCACATTCTAATATTGAGCTACCTTGTTGCTTCCGGTACCTCAATATGCCTGCTTTCTGGAGCGCATTTTCAGCTAATCTGCGCCAACTCTCTATTCCCATCGTTCGGGCCTCCGGTTTGAAGTATATTCTCCCTGCAAGGGGCACGACTCTCCTTCCTAAATTGGAGATCGTACGGTTTGCATATCTCGATAGGTATGCAGGCCACGATAGCCCAGTGTCATACTTAAGACATATGGTGTCTTTGTACATCAACGATACTCTCAAAGAAATCGAGGTTCACTTTGTGTATCCATTAAACGCAAGTTATGGCCCACTCATCGCCGAAATTATCCTACCCTCGACACATACCTTTCCACAACTTTGGAAGCTATCGGTGACCACAGAGTGGGGTGGCGCGTTTCATCCCTCTCAGAACGCTGTCGTCGCTTCGTTTATCCAAAGACACTCAATCACGCTACGCAGCATAAAGGTTCACAAGTTTGACAAGGCTGTCCAGGTTCTCTGTGATCGTCCACATTTCTTTGCCAACGGCGCAAAATTTTCCTTTGCTTGTCGAACAAAGCTCGACCTTCAAGGATCGAGCTTTTCCAATCTTTCGAATGGCCTTGTGGATTTGGAATTGGCATTTCAGTACGACGATGTTCCTTCTTTAAGTGTATGTCCTAACCTTCGACGACTATGCATCCGGATTGCAGATCTTCGTGTGAACTCTTTGGAGCACGTTGCCGATCTATTTCCCGGACTCGTGAGCTTGAAGATAAAGTATCGAGAAGCATGGCATTTTCCCACAACAATCCACAGTATGGTTTCATGTTCTTCCTGAGTTTCAAGATATTAACAGCATTTTAGCGAGGAGCCCCGTTCTCGACAGTTGGAAGCTGAAGGATATAGCTATCTACCCTGGAGCAGGGAGGTTGCCGATCCCTCCGGACTTCTCTCTCATGCGAAAGGTGGCTGAGCTAATCCCGAGTGTCGAATCTTTTATGGGAAGAGGGGACATAATAGAAGAGCCGGAGCCGTGGGAGCACGTCTGGGTTTGGAAGAGGAACGTGTACATCGACCCGCTTATGAATGGGATATAACCAGAGAAGGTTATCATTTTTGGAAAGCCGAAACTTGCAGCGATCATTTTTTGGGCTATCCAAAGGAATGGATTTTTACCATCCGTCAAACAGAAAACCTGAGCCACTAATCAGTTCGCGGTCCAGACTCTAGAGCTCAGTTGCTAAGTTGTGAGACTTTTACGTGACCACAGCTCATTCCCGAAATGATTTAGGATGTTCACAGCTGTCGATTGGCTGTTTATCATTTGTGCAGTGTCTTGTCGTGCAGGGAACAGCTAGAACAGCCTAGCGGCGAGCCGGTCAGCGAAGCCATCAAAGCTTCTGGAATTCTTTGTTTGGGAGTTCCTTTTTTTTTTCTTTCCTTCTCAGAGTTATTTTGCGTCTATAAACCTACTATATTTTCAAGAAAAAACCAACTTTCTCAACTCTGAGACTTGAGAAGTTATTAGAAATAGATAGATTCATGTCCCAATCAATGTGAGGCGACAACATCGGCGAAGGATCGGAGGCTGTCAGAACAAGTTTGCCACTGTTTCCATCAGGGAGTGTGCATGTGGCGGCTTCCTGGTATCTTCTGAACCACGACCATCTCTCTTGCTCTTCAGCGCCGTGCGCATACCCCACGGTGTTCAGCAGTGTTTTTCTGTGCAGCTCGCAAACCTTGCCCACTCCTCGAATAATTGCCTCCTTTGTCTGGACCCCTTGCCATACGGGGTCATACCACAGCTCCTTACTCTTTCATTTCCTCCCACATCCCCCAAATTACAGTATTCCGGCACCTTTCAACGTTCTACTTCAACTATGGCAACTACAACTACACCTGCCATTTCCTCGCAGTCACCTCTTCCGCTTCCTCTTGATCTCTCAGTCGACGTGCCCATGCACATACAGCGCAAACAGAGCGGAATCCTTACTCCTCCAATGACGCCAACCTCTTCGATGAGCGAGGCGGGAGACGAACCTATGGAAGTCGAGGTCGAGCGGGCCTTGACGCCTACTCCTCCTGCTATATCGACACAGACACCTAGCTTACCGCAGGGTAGCATGGATCTCTATCTCGCCCAACAAGCATCTTCGCTTCGTCGCAATGGTCCAAAGGCATCTATTGCCAATGATGATTCCTTGATGCACGATGCGGTCGAGCGCTCTGCTCCTGTCGGTGCGACATCTCATTCCGCCGGCTCATCGCGGCCTCCGGCGAAGCGTCTTGAGGACGAACCTGTACACATCGAGAAAGAGGGCATCCGGTTGAGGGACTTCGAAGTTCGCGGAACTCTCGGTCTGTTTCTTTGATCCCTTTCTTTTTTCGTGCACACCGCTCAACTCTTCCCCTTTTAGGAACAGGAACCTTTGGTCGTGTTCTTCTCGTTCGCCGTCGCAAACGGCACGGCATCGACGAGGATAAAGCTCGTTTCTACGCCCTCAAAGTCCTCAGAAAAACAGAGATCGTCCGCCTTCGTCAGGTCGAACATGTCAACGCCGAGCGATATATCCTCTCTCGCGTTCAGCATCCCTTCATCGTAAATCTCTACGCCACGTTCCAAGACAGCCTCAATGTGTATATGCTGATGTCCTATGTTCCTGGTGGCGAACTCTTCACACATCTTCGTCGTGCTCAGCGCTTCACTCCAGACGTGACGCGATTTTACCTTGCCACAATCATCCTGGCTCTCAAGTATTTGCACTCATTCAACATCATCTACCGAGATCTCAAGCCTGAGAATCTGCTTCTCGATTCTCGGGGCTATCTCCGTCTTACTGATTTTGGTTTTGCAAAAATTGTGGATGACCGTACCTGGACGCTTTGTGGTACGCCAGAATATCTCGCTCCCGAGATCATCCAAAACGATGGACATGGCCAAGCTGCGGATTGGTGGGCGTGCGGTGTGCTCTGTTACGAGATGCTTGTCGGCTACCCTCCATTTTACGATGAGCTGCCCTACGGAATCTACGAAAAGATTCTCGCTGGGCAGGTCCACTGGCCCAAGAGCATGGACCCTCTCTCCAGAAGCATCATCAAGGGTTTCTTGACCCATGACCGGACCAAGAGGCTTGGGAACATGGGTGGTGGTGCCCAGGATGTGTTGGATCACCCATGGTTCCGCGGTGTTGATTGGGGTGCTCTTGAAAGAAAAGAAATAAACGTGAGTCTAATTTATTTATTTATTGGGGGGATTGGTAACTTATCCACCCTCTCACAGGCCCCAATCATCCCACGCACCTCCTCAGACGATGATACCCGCCACTTTCTTAGTCTGCCCTTCCCACCCTCTGAAGAAATCCCCGGATTGCTCCAAGATGAACCATCGCTTGCGAGGTCGCGGTTCGACAAAATGACCAACCAGTTCCTTGAATTTTAAATCTACTATTCAGTTCCGCATCCTGCCCTTCATTGTTTTTGCCCTTGATTTATCCACAATTAATTTTTGGCTGGATGCTTTCCCTATCTTCCTAATTTACTTATTGGTTTTGAGCATTGCCTCCCCTCTGTATCTTTACCCTCTTATTTACGTGTCCCGTCGTGTCCTTTGTCTCGCTTTGTCGTTCGTACAGCTTTGGGCTGACACACTGTATCATACTATGCCGTCTCTTGCCTCGCCTATCCTCGACTGTTTCTTTACCTACCGATGTGCTTCGCACCGGCAGCCTCGTTGTTTCCGTACCGTTTTCGATGGACTTGCCTCCCTTCCCATGTAGCGAATACACTTCCCTCTCTCATCGCCTTCAGAGTGGACACTCCAAGATCTCCCTTCGTACTTTGCTAGTTTCATCCTTTGTAGCCCTTTCAATGTGTCTCCCGTACCTCTCTATACGTAGACACCGACCACTTTCCTTTACTCCCTTTTCCTCTCTCATTGCGGCTGTATTTGGTAGTAACTTCACTTTCGTGCTCAATGGTACAACCTTTGTTTAAAACTAGTGGCAGCTACTGCTGAAGGATCCCGACTGAAACAGTCAAGTACCACTCAGCGATGATTTTAACTGAAAACACCCGAATGCGGTAGCCTTGTAAAGTAATCTACGAACTAAGGTTGCGGCGGTACACACTCTGCGAACCCTCCAAATCGGGACATTATCAATCCAGCCACGGGGGAGCCCTTCCTGCCTCCCATAAAATTCTGAGGTACTCTGAAGCTATAAGGAATAAGTTCTTAGCGGGCCAAATTTTGATTGAAGCTCAAGATATGCCAGAACTAATGTCCAATATATATTACAAGCGCCGGTCTTCGTACCTTCCAGGCGACATCACACACTTTCGGGGCCCTTCCCATACAAACTATTGACATGGACACTGTACCATTATGTTAAAGAACATTTCTTAGTGGCCAGACTTTTAGAATTGACCTTGGTAATTGCTGGGGACTCAAAATCACCTTTTTGGGATGTGGCTGTGAAGGGTTCGCAGAGTTTGTACCGCCGCAACCTTAATCCATTGGCATCAATGGAGTGGATATCAGAAAGACAAAAGAAGCGCCCATTCAGGTGTTTCTCAGAGTCTGAACTCTCAAAGCAACTGGCTTCAGCTCCATTTTCTCCGCTGAGAATCCTTGCCTCAACAAAGGATGTTCTTAATTAGCTGCAAGAAAGTTCTGCTGCAGCCAATTATCGGAGGTTTAATTGACTGATGTGCACATTATTTATTTCCCCTTCAAATATTTCATCACCCTGTCCAACATATCCAAACAAGCGGCAGCACAGGTTGGCGTGCGGCGCAGGTTGCCTCTTGCCCCCAACCCCTGTTCGAAATGCCACGACATGCTCAGGATGTCCCTCCGGAAATATGGCTGGAGATATCTAAATATCTGACCTCTACTCATATCCAGAACCATGCAACGCTCTGCAAACCTTTCGCAGAGCTTTCTTCCCAAACTAAAAAACCTTCACTCTTCTTACCAACCGCTCTTTCGCATGAAGGCGATCAAGCATCTCTTACTGGCAGGGACTGGAAACGTGTGGCCTATCTCATTGCCAAAAAATTCAAAACTAGGATGTATGTGTTCAATAATTTGCCCCTGAACAATTTATTCTCACCTTGTTGGTCAGAGTCGCAGGCGGAGCTCCAATAACCAAGAGGATAATCTTTTACTCTCCTCCGAGCCCACGATATGAAGCAGGCATGCTTCCTATTCTTAATGGTCTCAGTCAATCGGTGGGAAGTCACTTGAAGCAACTCGTCGAACCGCGGCTGGACCCAACACCATACTACATATTTTCGTCAATGGAATCGGTGGCGTTCCTTCATCCGCATGCAACCTCATCTGGTACTCCGTCCTTGGCTTGTTACTCGCATATTCGTATTGCATCCTTTTGGAGTGCCTTCTCTGCCAATCTCCGTGAATTGTCCATTGCAATCGGAAATGTTGACTCCTTGCGGTTGATTCTTCCCCAAGGATCCTTATTGCTACCCAAGCTCGAGGTCATGCGGCTAGCTTATTTAAATAATGGACCTATATCCATGATCGACCCGACTCCTAGCTTGAGAAGAGTCGCAGAGTTGTACAGGAATGAGTTGCTTCGAGAGTTGAAGCTTTACGTTGTTTATCAACTTGAAGAGTCCCAATTGCTGCCTCTCATCGCAGAAACACTCCTTTCATCTGACCACTTGTTTCCTCAACTGAGGACGTTTTGGATCGGGACCGATAGTGGACGATACATGCCGTTTAGCCAAGCCGATGCTATCTCCACTTTTATTCAAGCACATGTGAAGACTCTTCGCAGCATTGGGGTTCACATGTTCTCACGAGTCGCACTGGACTTGTGCAACAGTACACCCTCCTTTCCCCTACCTCCTACAATCTCGTTTGCTTCAACCAAAGGCATTCTTCAACTGTTAACTCCTTGCCTTATAACTAGGAGCGTGGTGGAACTGGAGCTCAGTGGCTCGCATCTAGAGCTGCCCCCTCCAGAGCTGTATCCAAACCTGAAGCGTTTGACGATCATGGTATACGAACTGGATACACGAACACTAGAAATTGTTGCAGAGCGGTTTAGTGATCTTCTAAGTCTGGAAGTTAGGCTGCAGTCTCAGAATGCGAATCCAAAATCAGTTCAACTGCAATCTGGGTGTTGAGTCTAGTCTACTTTCCTCACTCAAAACACCGCTTACCCCTTTCTTTAGCTGCTTCCAGCACGGTTCTTGTATCTTGGCAACTCAAGGACTTTACTTTCTGGGTTTCTGGAAGTCCCCAGCCAGACTACTCTGTTATGTTAAGTGTGCAACAACTTATTCCAAGCATTGAGTCTTTCGCTGGTAGAGGAGATATGGCTGAGCGTTGGGAGAATTGGGAACATGCCTGGGTCTGGGCCAAAAATGTGTATCTGGATCCTATTATGGACGGAACGGATGACAGCCCATGAAGGGTGCTCAAGTAGTTCATTGGCAATTTAAGTAGATACGCCAACAAACGTAAACGGAGCAGCGGCTACCGTTTGCCTTTTATTCTTACTTTTTTACGTGGTGGTTCAAGCGGCTCGTCTTCGCTGCTCTCCTCAGCTTCAGACTCTACCTCGCTCTCGTCATCGTCCTCAATTTCCTCTTCATCGTCCCACACACCTTCCTCCTCTTCCAAAGGAATAGCATCGTCCATAGACACATCTTGGTCGCTTTCGGCCTCGTTTGTGCCGTCAACACCAGCCTTCTTTCGAGCCACATTCCTTTCCTGTTCTTCCCTTCTCAGTTTTCTCAGTTTTGCTCTCTCCCTATGGTCCTTGTCCTGAATTTCAACTTCCTTTTTTGTCTTCTGAACTAAGAAAATATGAGTACGAGTAGTCAGTTAGAGGATGATACAATTTGAACATACCGAATTCATGGAAGACAACTTTACCCTCTTTCCCTGGGACCCCATCTACAATCTTCACCAACTTCAACTCCATCCTAGGACCAACTTCCTCCAACCTCACAGCTCTTCTGCTTCCCTTTCGATTATTTCGGCCGACATAATCATCGGCAAGGTCAACAGCAGCACCTTCCCCTTCGACATCTGAAGCTCCTGAAGAAGCAGCACTTTCGTAACCACCACCGTCTGAACTGGGTCCACGTTCGCCTTTCTTCCGAAGGAGAAAGTCTGCAATATCACGTTCCTTCCCTAAATCAAGAACTTTCTCACTATCAGCCTTTTGACCTTCGACAAGTTTCCGCACGCGTCTAGAGACGCCGACAGGGCGAACAGAAATGAGATAATGGCGCCATTCGATGGTGTTGCGATCCGAATTGTATGAAATAAGCACTACTCGACGAGCGGACGATAACGCGAGGGTTTTAGGTGAAAGCGGCGGATAGAGCGATTGAAAAGTTTTGAGTAAAAGAGAGAGATGAGGGGGAGTACCAGAACCAGGCTGGGGAAACGATGAAAGTACAAGCTAAGGGTAAAATAAACCATCAATGAATAGATGACGGGAGTCAAACAGGAATGGACAAACCAATGGGGCACTGAGATATTCTAGACCGACACCTCGAGCACCCTTTCTGCTTTTCGAAACATCTTTCATCAGAGAATAGCGTTCTACTCGAAAGCTCAATGTGGGTCCGTCTGACAACCTCACGATTCTCAACGAAGGGGCGAGAGGGGTGAGCGTAAATGCAAGCAAGTGAGTTACGTGCAAAGCAGGTGCAATAACAAGGTAATCTTTTAGCTTGTTCCTTGATCTTTCCTGTATAGGTCCTTCTTAGTTAGAGGTAACTCTTTTAACGGAGAAAAAAATATATAAACAAACCCGGAGTCGACTGGCAGTATTTGGCTCGAGAACTTTTCTAACATCTCTCACAAGTTGGGACACTGAGGGTCCAACCTGGCCATGTTTGAGCACAAAAGATTTGGGAGCATTGGAATCATTCGGAGATGTATTGTTATCGGGGCCCTTGAGATGGGTACGGTTCTTCCGCCGACGTCCCATGAGCGCAAGTATAAAAATGTGGGTTCGGATGTTGTTTGATCTTTTGGTTCGCGCCTTGACCTTGTGCAACCACATGAATGCCTAATGATCTCCTTCTCCTGTACACCTAACCCTGGTTCATCAGACTATGAAGTCCCTGTATGTAGCACCCCCTTCACATACGCTTCAAAGACGAGTACTATTCCTTGACACCTTAGATAAACCTCGTTACCCAGATTTGACCATCTATAATCCATCCAACTTTCTTCAAATTGAGCCTAACAATATAATTCCTAGCCACTAGGATCTTATTTCTTTGTTCAACGAGATTATAAATGATGACCTGAAGCTTCGACTGAAGTTCCGAGGTTCCACATAAAAATTCAGATATTTTATATGCAAGTCTAGCATCTCTCACCGTTCTGAAAGGCTTAATAGCGCTAAAATTTCCCTTTAACTTTCCCAAGCTTGGAATTGAAGCTTGGATGCTAGAACAACTCTTGACATTAGCTTAAAAACGTGGCCCTAAAAGCCGATGCTCATTCAAAGAGTTGAGTGGTAGAATAAACGAGAAACTAGGATATCATCTATGGCGGTCGACTTCACATAAATATGTAAATCATGGATAAAGTGTCGAAACCTCTATGAAAGCGTGGTACTTATTGGTTCCAAAGTCGGGTCCAAAACATGTTCGTTCTCATCTTCATGGCTTCCCAGCTATCTAAAGCTGGTCGTACGTCCAGATAAAACGATACCTGGTTGGTACCAGGCGCAGGCCGACCAGTGTAGAAATCAATAACATAGCGAATGCGTGTCCCACAGCGGTCGACGATCCAGTCGTGTCTGTCAAACGGGGCCGAGTAACTAGTGAAGATTAGAGGGTGTAAGACGAAACAATGGTACACACTCACCCGGCGAGAACGCGTCCCCACGCCTTCGGGGTACGTTCTTCTGGCTTGCCCTCGAATTTGACCAGTCTCACTCCGCCGCACCGCTCTCCTCCGCGGCCGTTCTCCCATTCTAGAATCTGAGACCATGCTCTTTCGTTCACAGCATTATGAATGGGAACTATCGTGCGCATGTCTTTTGCTTGTGGCTGGTGGTTTTTGGCTGCCATGGCATTGAAAAACTGAGATTCGGAAGGATAAACCCAGTTTTCTGAATTAGGGGAGGCGTAGCTCGAAGTGGATGAGGAGGGGAAGTGAGGATTCTCTGGGGAGGTAGCATGGCGAGGAATCGAGGAAATGACGCGATCTTTTGAAAGGCCAGTCGTTACATCGACATTCGAGGCGGAAGTTGGATGCGCTGAAGTCTGACGTGACCATGGCCACCACGAGCGTGACGTGGGAGACTGCGAAGTTGGTAGAGATGCTTCTGCAGTGGAGGAAGAAGAAGAAGCAAGCTTTGTCCAGGCGGCGCGCTGTTCGTGGTTCACAGGACAAGTCTCTTCCTGCTCAAACTTCAAAGAGGGGGGCGGCGGTCTGGTTGGAGTATTTGATGACGAAAAGATGCTACCCCAACTGGACTGTGTCTTGTGATCAACCGGACAATCCTCTTTAGTAGGGGGAGCGGTAGCGCTATGGTCGACTGGACACTTCTCAGTGGACATGATGACGATTTTCGGCAGAACCGCCAGGCGCCCAAAATTGCTGTTCTTGGACTCGGGTTATTTGATTGCCGAATCCCGGAATCTGGGGAAATCATCATCCTTGTACTTAAACCAATACGACCTTCAAGAAATCTTGCCTGAAACTTTGAACTTTGAACTTGTCCTCTTACCCGCCATGCCCTCATCCGGACCTGCCCTCTCCACCCCTCTCACCAGACTCTTTGGTATTGACCATCCTGTTCTCCTTGCTGGCATGAACATCGCTGCTGGCCCGAAGCTTGCCGCAGCAGTTTCTAATGCAGGAGGTTTGGGAGTAATAGGAGGCTTACGGCAGTCGCCCAAAAGATTACAGGAAACCATAGATGAGTTGAAGGAGCATCTCGAAGACAAGAATGCTCCTTGGGGCGTCGATTTATTGATCCCTCAAATGTAAATACTGAGTAACCCCTCGGTCCATCCCTTGCTTGGCCGCTGACTGCTTCTTAGCGGTGGGAGCGCCAGAAAAACGAATGTAAGCGAATGTTCTATGCCAGTCTTATCATTGCCTCATACTATCTATCATCCAGAAAGATTACACAAACGGACAGCTTCCTGCCCTCATTGACATCATTATTCGAAACCGTGCGAAGCTCTTCGTGTGCGCTGTCGGAGTTCCTCCCAAGTGGGTGGTGGACAAACTCCACGAAAACAAAATTGTGGTTATGAACATGATAGGTCACCCGAAGCACATACAGAAGGCGCTCAATGTTGGAGTTGACGTTATTTGTGCCCAAGGTGGCGAAGGGGGTGGCCACACCGGAGACACCGCGACTTCGATCCTCATTCCAGCTACAGTCGACATTGTTCGTTCATCTGGGGCAACTTCTCCGCTTACCAAACAACCTGTTTTGGTGGTTGCAGCTGGAGGGATTGCGGATGGTAGGGGCCTTGCCGCTGCTCTGTCATATGGGGCTGTAGGCGTATGGGTTGGTACACGTTTTGTCGCCTCCGTCGAAGCGGGTGCTCCAAAAAAGCACAAGGAAATATTATTGAATGCTGGTTATGACGATATCGCCAGGACCCGCATCTTCTCTGGTCGACCCATGAACGTTTATAAGACGCCTTACGTCGATGAGTGGGAGCGGAAGAGAAAGGAAGAAATGGAAAATCTCCTTGAGAAGGGCGTTGTGCCATATGAATTAGATATGGAGACGAATCCGAAACGAGGTATTGAAGCGATGAGATGGCTTATGGGAAATGTTGCAGGCTCCATCAATGTAAGTGTTTTGCCCTTTCTATCCATTCCCAAGTTTTAAACAACTATCGGTAATAGGATATAAAACCTGCAAAAGAGCTGTAAGTCGCTCGATCTGTCTTTCTTTCTTTCGTCCTGAATATTCTGCTAGGGTGGATGAACTCGTACACGGCGCAGTTGCGAGCTTACGCTCGTCCCAAGCTCAGATAACCTCAAAGTTATGACTTATGATACAAATCGGATTTACACGGGATCTGAACTATATGGTACTTCATAAATGCATTCTTCCAATATGGGCATGAAGGATGAGAATAATATATATACAAAGAAAAGGAAATGTCCACTATGGCTTCTTCTTCCCTCCTTTTCGCTCTTTCCGTTTCCTCCCAATGATACTCCCAATCTTGGAACCGGCTTTGGGCGGCTGATTCACATTTGCTGCACTATCCTTTACCAGTTCCTTCGCCGTGTCTTTTCCCGTCTTCTGCTTCTTGAAAGGGCGAGAAGTAGGCACTGTTTCCTCCTTCACTTCAACTTTTTCAGATATCTTGTTGGACTTTTTATGATCCTGTATCGTCATTTAGTTTGTTGGCATATCAAATAGAGCGGCTCTGAAAAGCCTACCTGGCGCTTTCCTTTCTCTGTCCCCGTTCTTCGTCTCACCACTTGAATGTTCTCAATGGAAAATTCTACGATGAGATTTTGCCCATTGCCCTTCTTCCCGGCACCAGACTTGAGGACTTCCAGCTCATTTTCAGACCGCTTCAATCTCGCTTGGGCATCTTGGGTATCTTCGGAATCCTTCTTAGCCTTTTGAAGCCTACTCTTCTCAAGCTTGACGAGATCACCAAGCTCCTCTATCCACCATGTTCTAAACAAGCCGTGCACATCGGGATGATTGTTTGTCCATCTCAACACTCGAAGAGCGTCGGCGTGAGAATTCATCTCGACGAAGCCGTACCCTTTGCTCCGACCTTTCCCTGTAAGTGCGTCAACGCGATCCTGAACCCGAATGATTTTGGCTTGTTTGATGCCGCGAGTCCTTGGAGGGCGCCTTTTGGGGATGGCAGACTCTCCATCGTCATCAGAGGAGGGGGTTTCCTCGTTAATGCTGGAGAGTTCATCAGCACTCAGCCCATTTCGTTGTCCTGTTTTGACCTCGGCTTCAAATTGTTTGACAGCATGGATCGCAAGACGCTTGAGGTTACGTTCCGAAACGAAGAGAGGGATCTAGAGACAAGATGAACAAAAGGAAGATAAATCGACAGTAGAAGAAAAACTACCTGACGAATGCTCAAACGCTTTTTTGAGACATATAAAGAAGGGTTGGTTTTCAAAAGAGTTTTCCGCGCACTAAAAGATGATTGTCGCTTGCCTAGGTCTGTAGCAGAGACCGTGGCCGCCGCAGGAGAGTTGGGGAAGATGACTACTCATGGTAAGTTGTTAAATCCACTGCAGAGTCGGAAATGACATACCTCCTTCTCTGAGAAGGTATATATTCCTTTTGTCCGCCTTCTCTCTCCTCTTCTCGCCATCTTCCCTCAATTTAGTGGCTTCGTCTCTTGTAACGGCTCGAACAACGTCCAGTGTTCTGCCATGTAGAACCAAATTCTGAACGCTCGCTGCGGATGGATCAGGTGTTAAAATAGAGTGCATTGCGAAAGGATTCTTCTTTCTCTCCTTCTCCTTTGCAGCAGTATCGTCTGAAGCCAGACCAAGTGTATCTTGTTTGACTAGTTCCGACTCTTGAATAACAGCATCTGCGTGCTCTTTGTTCCAAAAGCAAGCGAATCCAGTACCTCGAGACCGTCCGGTGTCGAAATCCAAAGTGATACGTGCGTAACGAAGGGGTCCAAACTTTCGAAAACTACGGACATGAATAAGAGCACTATCCGCTAGAAAGATAAGAATATTGTAGGCGCTTACAGTGTTCTTAGATCATCCTCTGTTGCAGAGTACGGGACATTGCGGATGAAAATCGTGGTGCCAGTTTCAGGGGGAGGTAACTCAGGTTTCTCGAGGTCTTGGTCACCATCTGACTCTGGATCAGAATCTGACCCCTCAGAATCTAAATGAATGCCCAGTTGACTGTCCTCGTCTTCACTCTCATCCTCTGACACATCATCCTTGTCCGATGGGCCATCCATGCGAACATCGCCATCATCCAACTTGGATTTCTCTTCCTCCCAACGATCTTTGCTTAATGCCCAGTCAACTGCGATGGGACGAGATTTCCTCAAGAGTACACTTGGCTCGTTGGGTTCGTCTTCCTCTTTCACCGCAGCTGCTGCAGCTTTTGCAGCTAGCCGTCGATCCTTTTTCCTCTTCTGCTTATCCTCAACGAGACTTTCGGCCATACCAGAGTGTACATTCTTGCCGTTGGCGCCATCTAGTGCTTTCTGCGCATCTTTAGCCGAATAAAAATGAACAAATGCGAAGCCTTTCGCTTTTTGAGAATCCTCATCCTTTGGAATGGTAATGGCATAAATGGGTCCATATGAGAGGAAGATAGCGCGTATGTCCTGTTCTGAGATATCAAAGGGCAGATTCCGGACGATCAGACGGGACGCGTTAGACGGTGTTGCTGAAGTCTTTTTCTTTGTCGGGAGAGTCTCAAGACGCTTCTTCAAGGAAGCCGAAAGCAACGAGCCTTTGTATACATGGGCGTGAAGTTTTGTGACAGCATCAGCCGCATTTGCTGGTGTTTGAAAAACAACATTGGCTGAAGCAGACGAATTTTCAGAGAAGCAACAAGTCAGAGGACAAAAGCAACGAACCAGCACCAACGTCTCCGCTCACTGGATACTGCAGTTCTACAGCTCCGGTACACTTGCGGACCTTCTTCCAAAGGACCTTTTCATCTATAGACGAAGGGAGACCACCCAAGACTACTGTTCTAATAGCTAGTGGGTCTTTTGGTCCGGTGGGACGGGAAACACGGGCTGGCTTTGACTCTGCCGCGGGTTTCCTCTCTTTTTTTTCGGTTGGCTTGTTTTCAGCCCATTGGATGCGTAGAGACCGGCCATTGAGGTCAATACCGTCTTTGCAGATTTGGTCGTAGGCCATCTGGGCATCCTCTCGAACAGAAAATGAAACATATCCAACACCCTTGGATACACCGCTTGAGGTATCGGTGACGACAAAGGCTGATCGAACGGGGGCTAGGTCAGAGAAGAGAGTCTGAAGATCGATAGAGGTAGCAGAATAAGGTAAATTGGAGACGAAAATGGTTGACCTGTTAAAATTTGAGTATCATAAATATGGAATATAGTGTACACGAACCCATGAGAGGTTGTAACCTCATCTTGGCCAGCTTTGCGTTTTCCAAGAGATGTCATGAGCAGAACTAGAAATTTAGGCGCTTGTTTTTGGTTGCATCTGAACTTATCCTTTGACTTCCATCATGGGTGCTTTGGATGTGCTTGTCATTGCCATTATCTTCGCGACTTCAATTCTTGTTTTCATGGTTAAGCAGTTTAGAAAAGACAATGACCCCCATTCAAGTGTCCTGCAACCAGCACCCATCCTCGATTTTGACCTCAACAACGCTAGGGCTCGACCGTATCGCCCTCTACGATGGCCATATCATCAGACCATGGTAAGGATGGCTTCTATTATTTGATTTTATTTTTCTTCCTCGTGACGAATACCTCCAAAGGCGCTCCAACGCCTAGATCTTGATTATTGGCTAGAAATTGAGAGTAGCTATGTTGAACGCATTAAGCAACGTAAATATTTGCACGCAGAACACGGAAAACTCATTCTAGATTGTCTTCCTGGAAGTGAAGAAGCTTGTCAGGAGTTGATGTTCCTCGTTGTCGACTTCCTCTGTGCGCGCTATCCCTCTCAGTTCAGTTTGGACGGCCACATATTTTCAAATCGGATACTGGGCAAGATCTGTCTCCTAGACGAAGTCAAACCCTTGAATTTTCTTTTGGATCACGTACCAGAAGACTTTGCTATTATCTTGCCTAACGAGGTAACAGGCGTCCATACCCTCCGCGCAGGTGTTGTGTGCTCTGCTGTGGGATGGAGTTTAGGATCCAAGCTTGGCCTGCCACTTGATGACATTCATGCTGAAGTACCCAAGTATTCGTCCAAGCTGCAACCATCAATGAATAGGTTTTATATTCACTTCGCCTATATTCAAGACTAACGTCAATGATTCAGATATTTTCAGAAGCTCTCTGTCAGCAATCCCATTCAACGAGGTTCTTGGTCTCTTGAAATTGGTCCTATTCTCTTCCTCCAATCCGATCACCCATCATACCCGCTACGAAAGGTGCAGTCCCCGGAGCTCCGTCCTGAGGATGTATGTTTTCGAGTAGATTGGCAGACACTCCGAAGACTCCCAAACTCTCAAGCTATTGTGTTCAACTTTAAAGCACTGTTCACGCCTCTGTATGAGCTACGAGAAGAACCGTACATCCCCGGCTTGCTCCGCAGGATTCTCGAGGAAGGAGATCTTGAGATTTTAGAGTACAAGAGTGTTGGGCATGTTTGTCATGCAGTTTTACCGAAGCTGAAGTTATGGGAGGTGGAACAAAGGCAGAATGGGCTTGTGGACTGCAAGGACATAAGAACACTGGATGAGAACCCGTTCTTTCCGCAATGGGAAATTCTTAAGGGGTTTAAGAAGCGCAATATTTGAACCATTCAAGCATTAGTTGGGCAATGTGTCTTCGTTTTTGAAAGCTTCAAAAGTGTTAGAAAATCTTCATTATGCATAGCAATAGAACATTCTATTCTGGGATTTTGCATCTTTCGTCATCCCTTCATGGTTCTCGGCGTTCTTGAACATGTCTACCAGAACTATTTCCCTTCGGCTTACACAACTCAGATAATTGGCTGTGTTTCTCTTCTTTACGTCGTCCGGGCATTCTCTCGTGGTCGAAGAACCTCCCGGGACCGAACTCTCCATGCACGAACTGTGCTTCTCACTTCGCCTTTTACGAGTTCTTTAGGCATCACTCTCCTTCGAGAACTAGCTTCCAGAGGAGCAACCATAATATGTCTCAGTGACAGGGTTGGTGAGGCTGAAGATCTCATCGTTACAGCATTACGAGAGGAATTTAACAACGAGAGCATCTTCGTCGAAAGCTGCGACATGGCAAACCCTCCTTCCATTCAAAACTTCGTCGCTAATTTCCTGAAAAAGGAGAACACGCACAATCGAATTGATGCTATAATATTCACTCACGAGTATCCTCACGTTGGGTCCTGGTTGTCGAGTGGATCTCTGGTGGAACAATATGAACGAGACGCCAGGAGCTTAGGCACATTTCTCCTTGTCACGTTGCTTCTTCCCAACCTGCTTGTAGCGCCCGCAGAAAGAGACATTCGAATTATCAACGTGGTAAATCCTTGGTACGCAGCAGCCGCACGCGCAAAGTCCTTGACGGAATTTCCGACTATCGTACCCTCTCCTGAAGCCTCGAAACACGCGCGTAGAGTCCTAATTCAAGAAGGGAGTCGATCTTTACGAGGAATCGTCCTCTCCCGCCATCTCCAACGAATCCTTGACGCGCTTCCTGCTGCTCAGGTTTGTTTTATTTCTTTTTGCTATTTTCCATGTTGCCTCGTCTTGACGCTCAACTTTAAAGGTCCCCAAAACGGCTGAAGGCTCTAGTGCAGTTCCAGTCGTAAGCGAGAAATCTCAACGCAGCAATATAGTTTCTGTGTCTGTGTGCCCAGGGTACAGCCGACACGACACCATCGCACATTTTTTCCCTTCGTCAATATTCGGAAACATTTTGTAAGTTCGAGATCCTTTCTAGACACCTGATCGCTCTCATACCTTTAATAGGTACTTTTTATTATTCCCATTGATATGGCTCATCACAAAACCTGCATCCTTTGCTGTCCAAACTGTTTTGCATGCTCTGTTCTTACCAACTCCGTTTAAGGAAAGTTAATTTCATTTTAACATTTGACATCTGAGGTCTTATTTCTCTTGAACAGATTTTGTCTGGGAGCACTGACGTCCCTAAGAAAGGATTGGCCGATGATCAAGCTCATTCCGATGCTGGACCGAAACTAGCAGTTGCCCCAGGTGAAATATTGAAAGCAGGCGCTTTGTATCGGGAATGCGGCGTTGTCAATCTTCCGATTGAACGACCTCTTCCACTCTCGAACCCCTCTACCGATACCGGCGGGAAATCAAAATCAACGACAACGAAAGATGAGGAAGGCCTGGAGTTGCCGGACGATGATGAATACGGTGGAGAGTTTACTGGTCGGGTTGTTTGGGAAAGCTTTGAGGCTGGACTGAAAAGATGGGAGGAAGGATTCAAGAATACTGGGGAGGAGGAAATAAAAACAGATGCCACCCAGTCAGAAAAGAAATAAAAAAATTTAGTTTGCTTCATTTCGTCTGATATAAACAAGGTTCGGGTTGTGGTGGAAACGTTGAAGGACATCTTCCATTTTTCGGTTTCAAGTTCCCGTCGTGGAAAGAAGTCTGCTATCCTCGTTCGCTTTGGCATATTAGGCATTACGCGGACTCGGACGGCTGGTCCGCTCGGCTCGTCATGGCCGCTTGGCCTGCTGCGGTAGCTGCCAGTCTGGATCGCTTCCTCTCTGCCTCTGTCAAAAGCGTTTTAGAGTTTGGACGCTTCGAATAGAAACGCGGAGAGATACGAACCTGCTTCCTTTTCCTTCTCAATATCGGCTACGATGGCTTCTATTTGTGATAGCTCGAGGTTCTGTATTGGGGTAGGTTGTTTGGTTGGCGAGCACATGGGAGGAAGAGCTTCTGAAGACTGACCGTGATTTTACCATAGCTTTCCATGACGCTGATCTCAATGTTCTTAGCACCCGTTTGGACAACTTCAAGTAAACTTTTGACTGCCAGCTTAATTGTCTCGTCGCGAGTCATGTCGTCTTTGTGATTCTTTTCAAGGAATTCACGGACAGTTTTGGATGAACGACCGATTGCATTTGCCTGACGGGATGAGTTAAAAATTGGAGACGAAACAGTCAATATATAAAATGACTAGAGGGGAGAATCTTTTCTTACCTTCCATGCGCTGTAAATACCACTGGGCTCTGTTTGGTAGAGGCGTGGCCGGGTGTCATGAGGGTCGAATCCTACTATCAGTGTTGAGATGCCGAATGGCCTGCGACCACCAGACTGGGTGTATTTCTTGTTGACGGGTCAGACGAGTTTTGGATCGAAAAAAAGAAAAGACTGAAGCGACGGGTCGCCGACAGTTGCGTACCTGTTGAATACCGGCGATATGTCGTGTAATGTATTCGACCGTGACCGGATCTTCTACGACAAGACGATGGCTCTGGCATTCAACGCGGGCCCTGTCAATCAGCACCCGTCCATCGGCGGTAAGACCTGTGGAGTGACGCGCCGTCTTGTCAGTAAGAAGGCAGATATGCGTGGCCTTCGGAAAGAGACATGTGGGTGAGAGAAATTGAGTACCCACCTGCAAATGCGAGGCAGATGTGGTCATCCAGCATCGCAACCTTTCGAACTGTGCGGGGATCTTGGAGTTGGAGGACCGATTTCTTCTCCACTCCGAGAACAACAACATCTTTTCCGCGGACTCCGACCTAACAAGAATGGAATAAACAAGACTGATTGGACGACATGGCAAGAGACATTTTCATACAGCACAAGTTCCTTTGCGTACCGCTTCAAGGGCATATTCTACCTATTCGAAAGCGTAAATAGCTGCTTGTTGGTTTGATTATTTATGAGCGATTGAATCTCACCTGGAAAAGATGTCCGTCTGGAGAGAAGACAGTGAGGGCTGAATAGATCATTCAATAAATAAAAGATCCATGAAAACAAGAGACCAAGAGACCTCGATCGTAGCTACGAGACATGGCTGGCCAGTGGTGGTCGACGCGAGAGTTGTGTCTGACGCGTACATACAGACGCGCAACCCTTCTCACGGGCGGGTGTGGGTTACTTGGGCGCTTGTCAGATTAGGGATTACCCAGTTCTCCAGTGCCACCATTGTTCATTTTTGTTAAGCGAACCTTTGCTTCGGAGTTTCCTTGGGTTTCCTTTCTGGGTGTCCCCATTGGGCAACCTTAGTATGAAATGCTCCTTCAGAGAGGCATTCACTCAGCCAACAAGATGTCTCTACGCGTGGCCTGTCAAAGTCGCCCGTCTTGTCAACGAACCACATACATACATATGATATCGCGGTTGGTATGACTGCCTGCCCTCGTTGCCCCCTTGCTTGCGTTTGCCCCCTCCTTTCTTCTTCTGAACTGCGACATCCCTCTATCCGCTTTTCGCATAACTGCTCATCTGTCATAAGCAAAGTCCGAGATACCGTGGCAACGCCTTCAATCACGACATCACTCACCTCTGCCTGTCCAACATTTACTGGTCATGCCCGGAACTACCTTTACAATGCGTCGTTCGGCGCCTGACAAGCACATCCTCTTGAATTCTGCCACCATCTCCTCTCCAGCGTACCCCAGCCCAATGGGCGACGCCCCCAAACCTGGGCCTTTCCATTTGCCTTGCGTTTCTCCCTACCTTCCGCTCCGGATTGTCGAGGATGAGGAGGACATAGACATGGACGATTCGGTCTTTCTCGATGACCCTTGTCCTCCTCTAGACTCGGAAGCTCTTCTGCCGCCTTATAGTCCAGCTTTTTTTGCGGACTCTCCCCATACCGAGAGCGAAGACGGCTCTTCAAATCCTCGCAATCTGGATGATGAGCCTGACCACTTGCAAAATGATTTGTTCACTTTGCAAAATCTTGAACCGCGTGGCACACTTGGTATCTTTGTCATCCAGTCGTAACATCGAACTGCCTGTCTAATTTGTATTGAAACAGGCTGTGGCACCTTCGGACGCGTTCTCCTTGTGCGGCACCAGCGTTCTGATTCAAATAGCCGCTTTTACGCTCTTAAGGTCCTCCCCAAGGATCTTCTTGAGCGGAGGCGGCAAATAGAACATGTTGAAGCCGAGCGATTTATACTTTCCCGGGTTCAACATCCCTTCATTGTTGAGCTTTTTGCGACGTTCCAGGATGAACGTTCGCTCTATATGCTCCTTGAATACTGTATGGCAGTACTATATGCTACCTTGCCAAAATCTGACATACCCTTCACACAGGTCCTGGAGGGGAGCTCTTCACACATCTTCGCCGTGCAGGCCGTTTCTCGATCGACGTAACTCGCTTTTACATGGCTAATATTGTGTTAGCTCTCCGCTATCTTCACTCCTACAACATAATTTATCGAGACCTCAAGCCAGAGAACCTTCTTCTCGATTCTCGCGGCTATTTGTGTCTCACAGACTTCGGATTCGCAAAGGTTGTCCCAGACAGGACATGGACTCTGTGCGGAACACCAGAGTACCTTGCCCCGGAGATCATTCAAAACGATGGACACGGGAAAGCCGCGGACTGGTGGGCTTGTGGCGTCCTCACCTACGAGATGCTTGTGGGCCATTCTCCTTTTGTGGACGAGTCTGTCTTTGCTATTTATGAGAAGATCCTGGAGGCCCGGATATCCCACTGGCCTCCTGACTTGGGTCCTGTCTCCAAGGGCCTTATCCGCGCATTTCTAATGCCTGATTTGTCGAATCGGTTGGGAAACTTGAGTGGAGGTTCCCAAGATATTTTGGACCACCCGTGGTTTCATGGCGTGGATTGGAATCTCGTAGAAAGGCGGGAAATTGCTGTTAGTGTTTGATTCATGATATATCTCTTTTCAGACACTAATTCTCCATCTTTGGCAAGGCTCCCATTATCCCGCACCTGACGTCTCAGGATGACACAAGGCATTTTCCCAAGTTGCCTTGTCCTGAGGTTTCAGGTTTGTTAGGGTCATACAGTCCCAACGCACCCTCTCACCCCGGCTTTGCAAATTTCTGAAAGTTGCTCTGGCCCTTTTTCTTTTTTAACAAATGTCTGTTTACCAAAAGACGCTGGGCAAAACTAGATTCCCGTCACCACACTCCTTCCTTTTCCTATTCCATTTCCTGCTCTCTATCTCCCCATTTTGTCCTCAATTTTGTTCTAGCATTGCATATAGTCTCGGCTCGCATCCACATTATTCAAGTACACACACTCGTTCCTGTTTCTAGTTCGCTTTCCCGTCCCCACACTGTATCCTTACTCTTCCTCTGCCTTTGCGCATTTCGTCGTTCCTTCCCTTCATTTCCATACCCGGCTTTCTTGTAGCTCTATCTCTTCGGTTCACCTCTGTACCATATTACCCACCTTCCCCTTGCCTACACATATCTATATATTATAAGGCCCCCCGCCAATTCCAGCTGTTTTTTTTTTTTTTTTTTTTTTTTTTTTTTTTGGTTGAGTTCGTTCGGCATGTCCACCCTACGTCAGTGGCCCGGCAACTCTTACCAGAACCCTCATGACGAACGCAGCTTGATTCTAGACTTTCTGTCTACGCGTTTCTTCCTTGTCTTCTCTCATAGAGCCCGATGATTCGAACGTTCTACAGAGATATATATTTGCATAGAACAACGCTGTCGCGGCTGACATGGAAGGAATCCTGTGCAAGAGCTGCTTCCACTACTGCCCACACCAGTAACCTCGGTCTCCGGTCTCACAACCCACCTGACAGTTCTTCTTCGCCTCCGTCAAACAATCATTCCTCTCCGTCTCCTCCTGAACTGGACGACAATGAATGGGAGATTCGCACTGGTACGCGACCGAGTCAAATTCCGCACTACAACTTTCAGTAGTCACTGAATCGCAAATATTTTTAAAAAAGGTCGCGCTACAAATCTTCTCCGAGAAACATTACCCCAATTTTTTGACACTGGTCTAATGGTAGCTCTTGACAAGACCACCGGCAACCCAACCCACTCGACATATGGGGCTCTTTCTCTTCCTTTCGTAGGGACCAAGGACTCGAGGCAATACATTTATAGCCCCAAGATTAAACTGGAATATACCAGACCTTTGCATTTGCCTACCCCATTACCAGAAACGTTGCGAGTGGAAGGTTTGTCGTCCTTCGACTTCTCAGGCAGTGTCCCTCATCGGTTTATAGGTATTCCTCTGTATCTCGCCTCTTCTGTCTTTATTCGACATACACTCAATGCTCTGTACTCTGATTTGAGAGTCAGCTTGACCAAGTTCGTTGTCAATTCACCCAAGCACGATCGTCGCCATTTGGATCGCGATATTCCACACAAAGAGAAAGAAGAAGAACCTCTGCGTCGATCAAAATCAGTATTGGTACGAATGGAAGTGACCGGAAAAGCGCGTGTTAGTGGATCGGAAGCTCATTGGGACGTGTAAGTTTCCTCGAAAAATATCTGGTTTAGCATGTGTTTTTTTTTTTTTTTACTGACGCAAATACTTTTTCGGACAGAACCTGCACGTATGACTTTTCACCGTCTACTGGAATGATCTGTTCGCACTTGGTGAACGAAATCCATCCAACTCCTTCAGATGCGGTGTACAGTTCTCTGCGATCTTCCTTTGGTCTCCCGGATGCTACCCAATGTCACACACCGCATATGCAACATGTCCCCGTTTTTCAACCCAATGATGCTAAAACAAAAGAGACTGTAGAATATTTAAATACCCAAAGGAGACCATACAGATGTAACTAAATATTTCGAAAATTCTATGAATCGCCAGAGTGGCTCTTTTTTCCAGGTCATCTTGAACGAATAAGGCACGGTTTAGACCGTTTATGAGCTCAGTAGGACACGTAGTGCGCACGTGGAAGGGAATAAAAACGCTTGGGTTGAAGGCAATAGGGAAAAAGGATCCGATCAGCATCTTTTGGAGAAGAACCACGTCTACCTTCAATGGCACCACCAAATTCTATGGTGTCGATGAAGCATCTTCTCGACGCGGAGATTATCTCCGTCACGAGTACAATGCGCAGAAACTCGCGCTGGTCGTCTTCGTCGCCGTTCGTGACGATTCCTTTCCAAACTCGGGATGCAGCTCTTGGTTCGACTCTTGGACTCCGCATTTCTACTCCGTCCCACAATGCATATTCATCACCTAATATGTCGGCAAGGATATCAGCAGAAGCAGAACTCATGCTTGCTTTTCAAGATCTTAAGCGTGTAGTGAGAGACACGAAAGGTGAGCTATGTCGCGCCCTCACCCCCCATCATATATGCATTTGCTCAACTTTCCGGATTAGACTTGACTAGCTTGCCTCTTCCCCATTTACTGCACCCATTTTTTGCCATAATCCGTTCTCCTCTCTCCACTGGGCCAATAACATCAGTTGCTTTGTCTTCATTGCACGCTTTTTTCGTCAATGGTCTCATTCGTCCAGACTCGCTCAACCTTGAGGAGGCCCTGGGTGAACTCAGCCATACCGTCTCCCATTGCAAGTTCGAAGCTAGCGACTCTTCTGGGGATGAGGTCACGCTACTCAAAATTATGACCGTCATTGAAGACTGCATGACTTCTGCTGTTGGTCAGAACGTTGGCGACATTGAGATTTGCGAGATGCTGGAGACAGTTTTGACCACCTGCTGTCAAATGCGGCTCAGCGAAACTTTGCGTCGGGCAGCTGATAACTCGATGCAAAACCTGGTTCGCATAGTGTTTGCACGTCTTCCTAAACTGGATCCGACCACAGAAGAAGCTAAGCTCCAGACGTTCGAAGAAGAATCTGCAGATGCTCTCACTATGAATGTATCACAGCCGGACGTAATCATAGACCAAGAACGCGCAGCTGAAGTCAATGGCCAACCAGCGGGATCAGAGCAAGTACAGGAAGCTGAAGAACAACCACCTACTTCTGCACCTTTGTCTGCAGGCTTGTCTCGATCGCAATGTACGTCCCTACGATGCTATTGATATCAATGTACTCTTCTAATGAATCTCTCCAGTTGGACTCCCGTCTATAATTGAGCTGCTTCGAGTGCTCATTTCCGTTCTCGACCCCAATTCTCAACAACATACTGATTCGACCCGTCTCGTTGCTCTTCGCACGCTCGACACCGCATTCCAGTCTGCAGGGGAATCCATTCTCGACTACCCTTCCTTGATGGCCCTTATCTCTGACCAAGGATGCAAATTTCTGTTCCAACTCGCTCGGTCCGAAAACCACAATGTTTTGGGGGCATCTCTTCGTACAATCGCGACAGTCATGCAGACTTCTCGAAAACAACTCAAACTGCAGCAAGAACTGCTGTTGGCCTTCACTATTGACCGACTAGCACCTCCTGCACTTCCTGCTGGGGCTGCGAAGCCACCGGCACCAACGACTGATAGTCCACGACGTGGATCTCCGCGACCTGGCACTCCTTCTTACACCGTACTCGGAGACGACGCGGGAAGTTCAACACCAGCACGAGTGCTAGCTGCACCTGCTCGAGGTGACATGCGAGATTTGGTGCTAGAATCATTAGGCCAAATCTCAAGCCATTCTTCTTTCATGGTTGATGTGTACACCAACTATGATTGTGATGTCAATTGTGAAAACCTTTTCGAGCGTTTAATAGACTTCCTCACTAAAGTATGACTTCACCCGAAACTTGATAGACGGTTCTGAGTCTGATTATCTTTAGGCGGTCTACCCATCCCACTACCGAACAGGGCAAGGTGTCGATGTTCAACAACGCAATTCCCAGTTTTCATGTTTGGAGTTACTGCTAGTATTCGTGAACGACATGGCAGCTAGAAACGCGTCTGATGAAGAAAACGTGAGTATATAAGTTGTTCCATTGCATGCTAAATACTGATATACATATGCGAGCAGTTATCTGTTCCTTGGCCAGAAGTTAGTCATTTCGTTTCGGCTGGACATCAGATCTAACTGCCTGTACAGATTTGCACCCCTCCCAGCGACCTTCTTTCGGCCAAATCTCAAAAGAAGTTAATTATCACAGGTGCTACTCTCTTTAACACAAAACCCGCGAAAGGGCTCGCATTCCTAGCCGAGAACAAGTTGATCTACCAGGAACCAGACTTAACGAAAGATCAAAGTCTTGCGCGATTTCTCAAGACATGCACTAGGCTCGATAAACGTCTTCTGGGAGACTATATCTCTAAGCCAGACAATATTAACCTACTTGATGCCTTCATACGACTTTTTGATTTCAAAGGCGTACGTTTATTAACTCTTCCCTCCATTATTATTACTGTCTAAAGTAAATTTCTAAGAAACCTGTGGCCGACGCGTTAAGGGAATTACTCGAAACATTCCGCTTGCCGGGGGAAGCCCAACAGATCGATCGAATCACAGAGACTTTTTCCAAGATTTACTTTGCTTCGGAACCTGGTTTGGTCCTTTTTGACCCAAATAAGAACATATCTGATGTACGTTTAGATGAGATTCAAAGCCAAGACGCTGTTTACATATTGGCATTTTCGATCATCATGCTCAATACCGACCTTCACAGTCCACAAATTCGAGTAAGTTGTGTACTTGGACTCCAAAATGTTAGTCTCAGGGTTGTTAGAAACGAATGACTATTGAAGACTACCAACGGAATCTCCGTGGACAGAATAGTGGCCAAGACTTTACTCCCGCCTTTCTTGTACGCATAACTTTCCGTTTTGTTTCAAGATGTAACCTTTCTCCTAGCAAAGCGTCTACGACTCCATCCGCAAAAAAGAAATTGTCATGCCAGAGGAACACACTGGACAATTAGGCTTCGAATTTGCTTGGAAAGAGCTGTTAGCTAGGTCGCGACAAGCAGGTCAATATATATTTCTTCGCTGGTTATTTGTTTTTGATTTCCTGTCAGGCAATCTTATGGTCAGCAATTCACGAGAGTTCGACTTTGATATGTTCAAAGCGGTGTGGAAACCTGTCATCTCCGCCATTGCATACGCTTTTGTTACTTTCGAAGACGACTACATCATTCAGCGAGCTATAACTGGATTCCGCCAATGTGCAACTCTCGCAGGTGTCTTTCAATTACCGGAGGTCTTTGACTTCGTTGTTGTTTCTCTTTCGCAAGCGACAGGCCTTCTAGATCAAGATCCAGCTGGACCTTCTGGGCTTATACCTATTTACCCTGTCGTGAAGGTCGAGGACCAGGATGTTACAGTCTCGAAATTGTCTGTAGAGTTCGGGACCAACTTCAAAGGCCAGCTGGCAGCGGTTGTACTTTTTAATATCGTCAATGGCCACGGGAACGCCGTCCGAGAAGGCTGGACACAGGTCTGTTATTTCCTCCCTCGTACAATTACCAACTTCGCTCATGGTTTCACATCAGATCTTTGAGATGTTCCAGATGTTGTTCTTACATACGCTTTTACCGACACGAATGCTTCAAATGGAGGATTTCCTCGGCGGTGTTTCCATGATTCCGCTGCAAGGACCTCAGCCACGACCAGCTCCGGCGCGAAGCGACGGTGGACTCTTGTCTGCTCTCTCTTCGTATTTAATGACAGGCACAAGTGCTCCTACGGTGCCAGAAGCAACGGAAAGTGATGTAGAGAAAACATTAAGCACCATTGATTGCATAACTTCCTGCCGACTGGATGAATTGTACAGTCAAGTTATGTATGTGATTTATCTGTTTTTGTTTTTACAGAACTCATACCCTAGACCAGGACTCTTGACCAAGAAGCAGTTCTCGCTGCTGTAAAAGCTCTAGAGGCCCTTGCTCATGAGCGGACAGTTGCAAGACTAAAACAGGAGTCATCTGATGACATCACCGCCCCGAACGATGATGCCACATATTCTCTGCCTTATGATCCAGCGTCCGTGTTTCTGTTGGAGACCATGGTCAGCATTGCCATCCAACGACCAGAAGTTATCGATGAACTCTGGTAAGTGGATTTTCAATCACTTCGCTATCCTCTGTACACTAATCGTTTTTATGCAGGCCAATCATTTTTAACGAACACCTTTCGCCTATTCTTTCGGCCTCACTACAATACAGCGATCTCCTCATCGAAAGAGCCGTTGTTGGCTTACTGAAGTTATGTCCTGTGCTCGCTCCAAATGTTTGTTCAATCATATCCTTTTGTTTGAATTCTGACCAATTTGTTAGCCTTCTCTACGTGATCAAATCTACGTTGCATTTGATCTCCTAGCTGGCCTCCCAACAAGTGTTGCACTCTCTGTTGCTCAACAAGTCGTCACAGGAGTTTCGCATCTCGTGCAGAATCACAAACAAGTTATCCGGTATGTTTCAAATACAATGACCTGAGACCTAATTGAACTCTGTTGTAGATCCGCGACAGAATGGAATCTTGTTTTTGCACTTATCCGTTCGACACTCTCAGACCAAGAAGCGTCGAAACATGCATTCGACCTCATCTCATCTTGGGCAATAGAGGGACCATCCCAATTAGTATCTAGTGACAATTTCTCTGGACTCGTGACCTTGCTCGACGATTTTGCTGCCCTTGCCAATGTCGCAGCGCTACACGCACAGGCACAAGCCCAACGGCGAAGGGATGATCAGCCAAAGCCTGTGTATGACTCAACTTTTTGCCGTCATTCCACATCCCTAATATTTCCACAGCCCCGCTGTCGAGCGAGGATCGAAGGCCGTTGAAATTCTTTCTCAATTGAGGAATCTCACTCCATCTCTGGAGGAGGCGTCTCATCTCTCCGCTATGCAAGGTATGATTCTCTTCCCAGTCTAATAGTTTTATTCACAGATTTCTAGCATGGCGCCAACTTTGGCTGCCCCTTCTTGGCTCTTTCAGTCGGCAATCCGCCAATGCTGTGCGAGGGATTCGCCAAACCGCTGTGTCGAGCATGAATAGGCTCATCATGGGCGACAGCTCCGTTATGGAACAACTTGATCAGGAGCAGTCTCTTGAAATCTTCTCTCGTGTTATTTTCCCTCTCGTCGAAGATCTCCTGCGGCCGGAAGTGTTCCATCGTGATCCCAGAGGAATGCCTGAAACCCAGTTACGCGTTGAGTCGCTCCTCACAAGGACCTTTAAGCGATTCGTTTCAAGGGAGCATCAAGTGCTTGAAGACATACAGCCTGTATGGATTCAAATTCTCGACATTCTCGGTGCGCTGATGGATGTTGGTGGGCCTCAACTAGTAAGTTCACATCTCCTTGATTACTGGCTGTACTTAAAACTCTCCCCAGAGAGAAGCCATTCCAGAAGATTTACGAGGGGTTGTGTTAGTCATGCACGTCAATCAGCTCTTGCTCCCACCCCAAGGGATCACACCAGACCCTCGGACAGAGTTCCAGCAGGGCCTTTGGAATACGACTCTGGAGCGCCTTGAAGCTTTCCTACCCGGATTCCTTTCGGAAGTCATCCCTTCACCGCCTCCGCCAGCTCCCCCAACCGCTTCAGAGCCGGAAGAAATCCCCGTTGTACAGGAACAAGCGCAGTCATAGAATCATCGAATAGAGTGAAATTGAGATCGTAAATTATCCATATTAATTTAAACCTCGAGGACTTCCTAGAACCAGCTTCCACGTTCCATTCATTAGTTGGGGTTTGTGACCTGACCTTTGTCAAGGTTAGAGTTTGGCTTTCGTCTGTTTCTTCAAAGACTTCTCGTATTTTTCCACAAGAACCCGTCGAAGAACCTTGCCTGTTGGAAGCTTAGGGATCTAACGAACGAATGAGAATGGATGTATTGTGAGAGTATGGAACACACTTCATTCACGACTTGAATGCCCCCCCTCAGCCATTTGTACTTGCTCAAATTCTCCTGATGCCAGGTCTGCAATGTTTGAACGACTTGCTTCTCGCCAACTTTCTTGCCTGCCGGGCTGAGCACAATCCATGCACGAGGTACTTTCTCATCGGAGGTTCGCCCGCCAGACACCCCAGCGACTGAAACATCGATAATAAGCTTGTCAGGCTGAGCTAGGAGAACATCCTCGATTTCAAACGGCGAAACTTGCGATCCGCCAACCTTGAGGGTATCTTTGCCACGGTCCGCGAAACTGTAGAATAGATAACGTGGTTAGTGCAGTCCGTAGGCAGGGCGTGAATGCTGAAAACACTTGCAAGAAGTTGTCTGTATCGTCAATGGAGAAGGAATCACCAGTCTTCAACCAACCATCGGGCAAGAAGTTATCTGCGGATGACTTTGGATTGTTCCAATATCCAAGAGCGATATTTTGACCTAATTTAACTGTCAGGTTGTGTATATCGATAATGAATGGAGAGGACCTCTCAGCCAAAGTTCTCCGACTTCGCCTCGTTGTGCTTCTGTCCCATCAGGCTTGACGATTTTTGCTTGCATGCCAGCAATTAAAAGGCCATCGGAATGTGGTACAAATGGACGGCCACCAAGGATACCAGGAACATTAGTACCAATAGCGGAAATGGTCTAAAAACAATTAGTACTTCCAAAAGCGCCGTCGAGTACAGCTGTCTTACACATTCGCTCATTCCATATCCTGAAAGAACATAAGATATGGAAATAATTAAAATAGTTGTCGACTGCACCTGAAGCAATTGCAGCTCCTTTCGCCAGGTTCAAACCCAGTAGTTGATTTGCGAGGGTTGGAGGAAGGTAAGCTGCTCCGGTTGCAAGTGTGGAGACTGAGGTAAGATCAACGTTACCAGCGGCCACCCTGGAGTTATTGGCAAGCTGGTGGGCGATCGAAGGCACAAGTGTCAGTGCTGTGACCTGGAATCTTAGACCAGGGACTCAGAGCAGTGTGTTTTTAGATATCCGACTGACTTACTTGGGAATATATTTAAGTGCAAGGTCAATGTTCCACTTTGGCATGATAACCAAAGTCATTGGTGATAAAAATGAACGATAAACGTAAAGATGGAGCCCATATGTGTGATGCATCGGGAGAAAAGCGAGAAGAATTGGGATGCCTTCTGGGTTGTTGGGTCGTGGAGGCTGTAATTATCACAAAATGAGGGACTAAGACGATCAAAAGTAAAATAAAAATAAATACAGTGAACACTTGGTCTGCTGCTTGCCTTGCAATACCAATTTGCATAAAGGAGGCTAAAATGTTGGTATGGGATATCATGACAGCTGGTCAATTTCGTTTAGTAGGAAGGTGGGTGGAAAAAATGAAGACGAACCTTTTGGCAAGCCACTTGTGCCACTGGAGAACACTAGGTATGCAAGGGTGTTGGAATTAACATCCCGAACACCAACG
Source organism: Flagelloscypha sp. PMI_526 (assembly GCA_021399455.1). Taxonomy (NCBI): domain Eukaryota; kingdom Fungi; phylum Basidiomycota; class Agaricomycetes; order Agaricales; family Niaceae; genus Flagelloscypha; species Flagelloscypha sp. PMI_526. Next base: position 37,653 of record JAJTUO010000157.1, read on the forward strand.
GGTGGGAATTGCCGCTTCCGCACAGTCTCTATCAGCCCGTCAAGACTTCTATAGCCTTTGGTGCGGCGTCCATTTAGGATGAAGATTTTGTCTGGAGTGATTCCAAACTTTGCACCCACTAATGATGCCTTAGGAATGAATTTGGCATCAACGAACAAATGAGTGGCTTTCGACAGGCGGACGGCGTGTTCTAGCTCAAAAGTCGTAGAAAAAGAAGAGATTAAAGCATAAGGTGTCGTATTTCCGAGAAGGGCCAGAGAAGCAATAATGTAATTCTGTGGAAAAAAGAAAAAAAAAAAAAAAAAGTCAGATAAATCATGGCAGCAAACATTTAGCAAAGTTCAAAAGCTTCAACTGATGAATTCTCTCCGTATACTCCAACAATCTGTCCGGAAGATTCGCCTCCCGGAAGCAGCCCGAATCCTCCGCTGTCTATCGGAGTCGCAATGCCAGTCAATGCATCCGCGATTCTGGCCTTGACTTCCCGAATCTGCAGTCGGGATCCAGTTGAGGGGTCAATGTGGGCAGTGTAGTTGGGTAAGGCCTCTGCCTCCGGGCGATGAATCATGACCGTATACGCATTGAGCGCAGGGATCTCCGGGAGAGGACCGTAGGGTGAGTCGAAAACAGGCATGACGGTGTTAGGAAACGATAGAGCAAGCAGACATACATAGACTGCCCGAATTTATATTCGTATTTCCCCACACCACGGCTATGGGAGTAACCGGCAATGAGGAAGAACCGGATTAGCCGTGTACGAACGGGTTCGTTTTTGCTTCACGCTTGCATTTCAGCCTGGTGGGTGTTGTTGGTGACTCTGGGGAAAAAAAGGGGTTCTTGTTCAAATATTCTTGATAGGACTCTCATGGGTCACCTTCCTACTGAGCTTCAATTCTGTATCCTCCAAGTTCTGCTTCCCCCCGTCTCACAGCTCATCCACACAAGCTCAAAAGAACGCGTTAAAGAGCGGGCAACTCTGCTCAATTGCTCTCTGGTTTGCCACGGATGGCTACTTCCATCTCAGCAGCTGCTCTATCGCTGCGTTGACCTTATCGATGTTCCTTCCCTCGCTTTGTTCCACTTGACTCTTGAGTGTGAGCATCACCCGTCTGAAAGGGCCCTTTGGCTAGCCAATGCAGTACATGCTCTTTCATTTCCGCTTGCTCGACCTGATCGTTTTCAAACGGATCGTGCATGGGCTATTCTTCTTCGGACAAGGCATCTGAAACACCTAGAGGCTTCAACTCCAATGCTTGATTTACCCCCTACAATAGTGAATCACCTAAGCGAGACGACCTCTCTCGTGTCCCTGGTCCTACGAACAGGTGTTATCAGAGACCACTCCAGAATTCTCCAAGCTATCTTTACTGCCTTTCCAACCATACAGATGCTCGAACTGGAGAATTTTGTTGGTCGGCCGCTGCAACCATGCTCACTTCAAGTAAAGCTTCGTCTCCTGTCTCTCGTCATTCGAACACACATGGAACAGCCATATTCTACCTTCATTACCTCTATCATGTGTGATCCCGGCACGGGCGACTACCGTGGCCTACAATTTCTCTATGTTGACCAACCACCGTCTGAAGGATTAGGTGAACTTCTTAGAGGTTTTTCGGGAACCTTGCGCTCTCTCAATATCAACGGAACACGCAGAGAATCTGATGCACATTCTCTCAAACCTCTCGCTTCGTCGTTGGATGCCATTGGCTTCAGTGGATTTCCCTCCGAGGAAATGTGGTCAATAGTACCTGCGACCATACGTTCTCTATGTATCACGGGCAGGGCACCGAATGATAGTCAAATGCTTATCAGAAGACTTGCTTCTCTCACTTCTTTGGAACAATTCGCGTGGTTCGGTGCTATTCCAAACGGATACACCAACACTCTTATCCAATATTGTAAGTCAAGAAGAATTCACTTGAGGATGAATCCTGATTCCCAGGTTTGTTTCTTGTTCAGTCATCTGTCCCTTTCTTCTCACAACATTAACTCTGGGAAATTGCGCAGCCATGGTGTGATCCAGTAAAGATGTCAATCGCCAGGAGACTGCTTGATTATACTCTATTTGCTTTTTCCTAGACCATTGAGGCGAAGAAAAGTAAATTCCTTGATGCTGACGTCTATTTTTCAGAATACCCGAATACATATACTTCTTTAGTCCATCGCTATGCTGTTTAGCTAGAATACCGGCATTTTTGAGATCCTGCTATAGATCAGCATGTAAAAAAAAAAGAAAGAAGCAAGAAATTCCGAACCGCATTCTCCACGCAATACCAGCCAGAATAGCGAGGGGCGCACCTGTGAATGCGAATAATCTAATGAAAAAGCTAGTGTTATGTGAAGCCCATCCAGACCAGACGCCTCCGAGATGAACCGTCGTAAGCATAAATACTAGAAGCGAGTATCCAAGTACGCTTTTTTCGTTATGAGGCTCTATAGACCAAATATGAGATGTAGCAAGACTTACCGGTGGTACTTCCAGACAGCTTTTGCCTTCATTCCACCACCAAATAAACGACCACCAAACCAGACACTTCCACCACCAAGAAATATTTGGACGAGAAGGACTAATGAGATGACGCTTCCAAATTTCTAACACGAGAAAGTGAGATTCTAGGGTAGTGGGATTTGAAACAGAGCTAACCCCATGCCAAGTAGTGTAATGATCTGCCCCTCTTCGTTCTTTGTTCCACCAAATAGCTGAAACGCCAAGAATAAAAATAGGCGCGGCGGAATAGGCAATAGCTTTTTGATGACGTTCTAAACCCGCGGCCTTGGTTGTTGGTGTGTTGGTTGGCTGGAGTGTGAGGATGCCATAAGTAAACAGGGATAGGGCGAGTGTTATAAGGAGGGGGTGGAAGGCAAACCAGCCTTTACCAGTTGGATCATTGGTGAGAATGAGAAACCAAGTAACGACAAGGAGAATCTAAGATTCGGTTGAATGTGAAAGCAGGGCGAAGGTAAAAAATCCCTGCTTACCGATGCACCAGCCTAGGTATGGTAAGACCATGTATATGGATTCTTTTAACATAGAAAGAAACTTACCAGGGATACCCATTTAGCAGGGGTGTCTCCTCGACGAACAAAGTCTCTAGTTGCACCCATAGTTGGAAGTGGAGGTTGATTCGGGTTAAGTTCTTCTGATGCAGGAAGGAGTTCGTAGCTCCCAGATGTTGAGTTATTAGGACTAGGCATTTACTGTGATCAGTGCCAACCGACTACTAGCATAGCGCCAGCGGAAAGAGTATGTGTCACCAGGCTAAAATGATGATAGGAGAAGACAAGCGGCAAACTATTTCAAACTTGTCCTCAACCGTGAATATGCCTGCAGCATCAACATCTCAACGTCCCAAAAAGCACTCGAGGAAGGGACGACAACCCTATCACAATGATAAAATATCGTCTGACGAGAAGCTTCCGGGTGTTCAAAAGCTCAAAGCCTCACTGCGCCAAACTCGACGACTGCTCGCAAAGGTCCGTTTGTTTCAGCTGTTCTAACTATAACTGCCTCATTTAACCTATGTACAGGACACTTTGGCCGCAGATACTCGAATAGAGACTGAGAGAAGACTTAAATCTCTGGAACAGGATCTTGCTAAGGCTGAAGCTGCTTCGAAAGAGAGAAATACGGCCACAAAATACCACAAAATCAAGTTTTTTGGTATATTCTATTCCATCAATCTTTACAATTTGTTTTACTGAAGTTTATTTTGATCAGAACGCCAGAAAGTCGTCCGCAAGATTGAGCAAACGAAACGATCCTCAGGACCAGATTTGCAGAAGAAACTGGATGACCTTCGAGTGGACCTCAATTATATTCTTGTATTTCACATAGTATTTTCATAACATGTTTGACTCACTATTGCGTAGCATTATCCAAAGGCGAAGAAATACATCTCACTGTTTCCCTCGTCGTCTACCACAGAAACCGATTCAGAACGCACCAAACTACGAGAATGGATCAGAGAGAGCATGGACAGAGGAGATCTTCCGAAAGATCCAGAGACTAGACTCTCTGATTCATCTAAGCCTCAATCCTCGTTACCACAAGCGACATTGCAGTCTACTACGGCTGTCAAGCCAGCCAGAAAAGCAGGTCATGCGCCACAACCTACGGCAAGCAGCTCTGAAGATGACTTTTTCGGAGATGATGACTCAGACAATGAGCAATAATCTATGCCTCTGTAAACTCAAGTCTGTCTTCAAAACTTCACAATTCGCCTACTTACTTTTTTACAGTTGCTGTCCTTCTTATAGATGTTTTTGAAACTAATGAGACTTCAAAAAAAATATTTCCAAACTTTCGGCTCTGCAACTTACTCTTCAGAATTCGTGCAAAACATGTTTAGATGACATATAATGGAGCTTCTGGAGTTAAATTCTGTACTAGAATTGCACGACGAGACGAGACACCCGAGAAATGCTGGTTGCGTCTCGATACCCCACAATGAACTGGCCCAACGGCCCATATGCTGCTCATTGCATCTGACAGCAGTCTGAATACTCATAAGGATGACTATCTTATTCCGGGACCCAGCCCAGATTAGTACAGACTGGGTAAAATGTGGGATTTGGGCAAGCTAGATGCGCGACTCACCTGTCCCTTCTTCTCTTGCGACAGGCAGTGGATCCTTCAGGGTTCATTTCTATAATAGAAAGGGCAAGGAATTCATTATGAATCACTCCCATCTGCAGTATCTTGACCCCCAAATCAACCACCTTAACCATGTGCTGAGATGTGACTGGGCTTGTGCCGCCTCACTTGCCCCTGCACTTCTCATAAGAAATTGAACTCACAAACATCATAATCTATCATTTTAAACACCTTAGATCTATGTTCAGAAGAATTAGACTTGAGGCCCAAAATTTACAAATATTTTTCGAAGTCTCATTAGTTTCGAAAACATCAATAATACATTTTAACTTCTTCAGGCAGTGATACCTATATCTGGATGAAGCAATACGTTTATGATAACACTTCCTTCAATAGCATACCCACTGGTAGTGGTTGAGTTTCCGTCCAGCTGCTTATAACTTTGCTCGGTTCGAATCAGCATTGCTACCAAAGATTTTTCTCAATAAAGTTTCTTTAAGATCAAACTCTTCAGATTGATCAAAGGTAACGACCGTATCTTGAAGAATCAACGGACCCATGGTTTCAACAGTTGCCCTTCTCCAATGATCTCTCATTTTTACAAGATTTTGGAGATTGGCGCATCACAGTTTTGCTCTTATTCTGATTTTGCCAATCATCTGACTGTTGCTTCCTAACGCAAAACTAGTAAACCCTTCAAGTCTCTCTTCCACGGAGCTCGCACTTGTGCAAACGAGGATTCTTGTGACTCCAGAGAGAATATATCCATCTTATGCATGGGTTATTAGGTCAGGGTATCTTTCAAATTATATTTGTTGTGCACCCTTCTGTGGATAAGGGCGGTTCTCAGGCTAATCTTTGGAAATCCAACGCTTCTAGATATCAAAGCACTTTGATTTGATCCATCATCCTTGAGCATGGCTCTACTTGTATACATTGTTCCTTTATTTAAGCAATTGTGTATTCCACAACACCAGTATCGCCCAAGTCCCAAAGCTTAACAAACTTCAGACCGGACTTGTTCCCCAAGTCGATGAAATCTTCGATGTAGCGTTCCTGACTGTTCAACATACACATCATGTCGAGGTCCAGATTGTTGGCTCCGATGCGGCCAACACCCCAGTTGGGAAGGAGGGGCTCCGGGGCAGGTTTGACCCCGGAGTCAATCTCACCTTTCACAGCGTGCTGAAGAACATATTCCTCTGGGGAATAGATATAAGTTCCACATCAACTCATACTTGCATGGAATACATACGAACAAGAACCCGGCTACCGGGTTTGAGGACTGCTTTGATATTTGAAAGAATCGTGATGCTTTCCTTCTCTGGCCAATCGTGACTAGAAATCTAGGATCAGCTCAAAGTATCCTAGGAACAAGTAATATTTCAACAAACATGATGTTTTTCAACTGTTATGGAAATGGCTCAACGAACGAATAATGGTAGTCAGTGGTGAGACTCACGTAGTACACGTCTGCTCCGTCAATGGGAGATTCCTTGAAGAAATCAAAGGCTTTGAAGCTAATCTTCTGAGCTTCGACAACTTCGGGTGCTTGCTTTGGCCAGATTTCTTCCTGTGCTTGTTTGATCGTGGGCGGAAGATCTTGAAGTACATAGTTGAGGTGGGTGTGAGCCTTAGCTAGACCCATCGTCACGACACCAATTCCTCCTCCTACATCGACAACTGTGGATCCTGCTGGGAGGTCTTTCCAGGGATATCCTGTCGGCTTTGGTTAGTCAAAACTCTTGGCCGGTTAAAGTAGTGTACCATTGACAACCGCAAGAGCCTCTGTTCCTGCTCCCCATCCAGCCATAGCTTTGCCAAAGCGAGCACCTTGGTCGCCCCCAACGTCTGTGTTCTGTGAAAAGTAAGCCTCTTGTGAGGGTGACACATTTCCGTTGACTCACAATCCCTTGATAGTAAGAGAACAATGAGTCAGGATAGCCGGTGGACTTTGCATATGAGTAAGCGATGAGAAGATACCAGCTGATGGTTAATGGTACCTTATTAAATGGAGTATGGATGGGGGCATAAGATGGACCAAATACAGGGTCTTCTAGACTTTCAACAAGGATTGCTGCCGCCTTGTTCACTTCATCAGTTCTTAATCGTAGATGAGAACAATCGAAAGAAAGGAAGGGGAAGAGAAACTCACATGTGGAGCGCCAAGCTGGAGAGACCGTTTTCAGAAAGTAGCTCATTGCTTAGACGATTGTTTACAAAAACATCGGGTTTCACTAGGAGTCGATGTGTCAAAGAGCCAAGAACTCCTAAGAGGTTTCTGGTCACATACCCTCACGGAATATGTGTTTGGTAGCAAGGAGGCGAAGGATTCGAGCAAGCTTGCCCTGGTCAACTTTCACTGTCTTGGCAAGTTCCGAAACATGGACGCCATCAGCCTTGTCCTTGAGAAGATCGGGGATTTTGAAATGAACAGCTGTACGAATACATGCGCATTCGAAGTGCTTGTGAAAGCTTAGAGGTTGCGACGATGAATAGAAGATGAACATACGGAGAAAATCCTCTGGAAACTCCTCAGTATATATTGAAATTTCGTAGATCTAAACATTCACGTACATTCACAATGTTGTGACTGGGGCGAGCGACAGAGGCAACTAGCTGAGCGCAGGCGGCTTCGATAGTCTGAACAGCTTCTCGAGCTTCTGGTGAAGAGAGGTCATTGCTCTGAGGGGTAATCTGATCCAAGTTGAGGTCTCCTTTTCCTGCATGCGCCTCGACGACCTTAGTGGCCTCTGCAATGAGCGAAACGAGCTGTGAAAGCTGCGACATGATACTTCGGTCGACGTAAAGTGCTGGCTGATACTGAAGCGAGTGTCTTTATATAGAGGAAGACCCGGTCCATGCTTCTTCCGAAAGATCGAAGCTGCCAGTGGAGAACCTTTTCATTTCTTGGATGAGCTGAATCCAGACAATCACAGCCTAGCCTTCAGAGTTATAAACTCCCTCATCGTCCTTCACGCCAAAATTCACATTGGTTGTACATAAGAAAAATCAATACCCTTTGAAGTCTCAATCTGGTCAGTATCCACTGAAGCGTGGATAGAAGTATGGTCAGCCCATAATCGATCTGGCCGGCATTGTATATTGTAACCAAGTGATGTTGTCGTGCCGACAAAACATTACTCGAGGTCTACAACAATCCCAGTCCTTATTAACATTCTTCTTTTGCGTTGCACGGTGTTCTTGAAAATACAGGATTTCGATAAGCTTTTATTGAGTCTCTCAAGGTCGCGGAGAGAAAAGCTGGTTTCATCACAGCCATCATCCCTCTTTGCATTCCGTCTCGTCAACAAGTTCCCACGTGCGATAGAGTCCCTGATAACGCAAGAGATTCCGATTGCTCAACGGCAGACATTATATAATCAATGTCCCCGTGCGGTTCTCCGCTGCTCCTTGCGTCCGACTGTTCCGTCCTCCTCGTGTCAAATCACGATGGATTCCGCTTCTCTGGCTTCTCTGTCAATTTTTAACTCGATCCCATCGAAGATATGCACCCTGGTGTTGATGTTCGTCCCGTTGCATGCGAACGCCATCAACTCCGATGATGCCATTCTCCATTCAGACAAGGAGATAGAGGCTCAAATATTTCTGTATTTCAACTCCTTATTTCTCTCTTAAATCCTTCATTTCGTTTCCTTTCGGGCGATCTTTTTAACCTTTCTTCGTTCCTTACCATGACCGATGCCATTCCTCCAGCCGTCCTCATTACTGCAGCCTTCCATCTGTGGGTTACTAACCTCCATGCGCATCGAGCTCGTTGCTGACCAGGGTCTTCATCCAGCACGGCGGCAAAGTACTTCCAAGTAAATACTGTGTCTTTCGAAGGACAACGCCACCCCATACCTAACTCTTTTTCAGCTCGCCAGTTTCATCATGCTAGTCTATGATCACTGTGGGAACATTCACACTGTCGAACAACGCAGCCATTAATCCCTTAAACAGGTATAACATTCGGCGATGAAGTCGAACGCATATGGAAAAGGAAAATGACTGGAGCCAGCATACTATTTCTTGTGCGTCCTCAGTTCAAAGTTTTTCAGCAGCTGCTCAATGAATTCCGCACCAGATCAACCGTTACGGAACGGCCATTCAGTTTGCATTCATAGTAAATGGTAGGATGGGTCTGTTGCACGCGCTCCTTGTGTTCACTTCTTTTGAAAGCCTTCAATGATCCATCGTGGAGTACAGATTTGTGAGCACTTCAAATTATAGGCATTCTCTTTCATTGTTGGTTTGACACGGGTCTAGTTGCGACAGGGTCGTCGCCTTTGAAGGATATACAACAGTGGCATTGGTTGGCATATGCGAACTAATCATGATCCTACGGATCTTCGCCTTGTTCTCACGCAACTATTTCATTCTGGGTTTCCTGCTTGTCGTTCTAGCCGGTCAAATTATTTTGTCCTGCTATGGCTTGTCAACTGGCTTCCGTGCAGCGTATGTTATCATTGCGTAGATGATTGTAGGCATTAATTATTTTTCCAGTTTGCCTCCAGGTTTCGTGGGTTGTATTTTTACCGGACCAGCGGATGGTATTTTCCCAGCTGTTTGGTACACCCCGAGTGTCACCGACTTCATCATCTTTGTTTTAACTAGTAAGTTCTAGAAGCAGGCAGGCGTGAGCTTTCGTATTGATACAAATCTCCAGTTGTCCGTGCTCGAGTCTATTGGAACTCGCAGAGCGCCGCAATGCCAACTATCATTCGTTTTGTCCAAGATGGTATGTAGCCTTGTCGATCTTCAGCTTGTTATCGACCAAAAAACTTTGTAGGAATTCTCTATTTCCTGGTTATCTTCGCTGCAAATTTGGCCAATGTGATTATTTTCCGTCTCGCAGTTGATGACTTGAAAGCAATGGGAGCATCTTTCAGCCAGTAAGCTCTTATGTTTGCTCACTCCAACATCGTTCTTTGACATGATTTTTGCAGGTGTATCTCCTCAGTCATGATTAGTAGACTGGTGTTAAACCTTCGTGCGGTTGGAGAAACCAAGGCGTCGGACACATTCCTTGGGCGAAGAATGCAGCAATACCGGAGCCAAAGTTCGAGTGTTGGGGGCTCGGTCCCGAGTGGTGGGATAGCCAAAGCTTCAGGAAACGACTTCTTTACTCGCACAATCGGTGACCTCGGCCAAGAACTTCGAAGTTGGGGAGACGACGCTTCATACCGGGTGGACGATAGACCAGCAAAACAACCACCTGCCGCACACTTCAATGCTTTCGAGTTAGCTCAAATGGCTAACAATGGATCTTCCAAATCTCAGCGGTACGGTGGTATTGCGACGGCTGTTTAAAGCCCTGTTTTTAAATTATTCGCATCGTCTCTCTTTTTATTATTTCGCACTTGACTTTATATTTACCATGCTATTTTCAAGTTGTGTTTGGGATTTACATATGTATAATAACAAAATTAACTTAAAGAGATTTAAAATATATAGGATCAATATAGCGTTTGATCTACCATTTAGGAGTGGGAAACGGGACCCACATGGGTCCGAATTGATCGTGCGGGGTAGGCGAAGGTCCTGCGTCGTCCAACAGACTCTCATCTCCCGTTCCATTGAATGACATGCGGATCACACACAAATGTCTCAACCAGGCAGCTGCTGCTCGCCGACTGTCTCTCAGACCTAAAAGCACCAGTTTCATAGGACTGGGACGGATGGGTTCCGAGATGGCGTTCAATTTGTTCTCGAAACAATACGCCCTTGCCAATGATGCACATTTCGTAGTCTGCGACGCGGTTCCGGCTGCATCTATTTCCTTTGTAAATAACTTTCTCTCTCAATTTCCAGGTGCTCAGGTAAGACCGGTCATAAAAGGATTTGAGGACTGCCATGTGTTGTTAACTGTCCTCTGCGCAGATTGCAATTGCTGCTACTCCTGAAGAGTATGTCTCGACTTTTAAATCTTGCTGATATATCTTTTAACTCGTTCAATTCACAGAGCAACATTAGCATCGAGTACTGTTGTGACTATGGTTTGTGGATCTTAGCTTGGGTCGTTCGGCTGTGATAATGTTTCTTCTCTCTCAGCTTCCTTCATCTCCACAAGTTCGAACAGTATATGAAGATGACCAAGGCATTATTCCGACCCTCAAGAAATTGTCTTCCGATCTTTTGAGTCCATCCACTTTCTGCATTGATGGGACAACATTGGACGTCTCGACGGCAAAGAGTGTTGCGCACGCTGTCCTTCAATCTGGATCCCGGATGGTCGATGCTCCCGTTTCTGGAGGTCAGAACTTTGAGCTGAATTAGTTGGATCCTAACTTGAAATTCTTACTTGAAGGTGTTACTGGAGCGAAAGCAGGCACATTATCGTTTCTTGTTGGTGGTGCCAAAGAGGATTTCGACGCTGCTCAACCCCTTCTTGCACATATGGGACAGAGGATTATACATTGCGGGGCACCCGGTTCAGGACTTGGTGAGCAGTTTCGCTGAACTTGGACAAGTGCTGATGCTTGCTCTGGTCAGCGGCGAAGATAGTCAATAACGTATGTATACGGCCTCTCCGAGCATCACAACGGTCCGTCGTAGACTAAATGTGTTTGAATTCAGATGATACTGGGTGTTCAGCAGGTGGTGGTCGCTGAAGGCATGCTTCTCGGTGAAAAACTTGGCCTGGATCCGGCCGTTCTGGCCTCCGTTGTGGGCTCATCTACCGGCTCTTGTTGGAGTATGACTATGAACAACCCTGTTCCGCATGCATTGGCAGATAAATCTCCACCTTGTGAACGAGACTATGAAGGTGGTTTCGCTATGACGTTGATGTTAAAGGCAAGTCGCGTTTAGTTGCTCTGTCGTTCGAGGGTCTGACGTAGTGCACGCTCAGGACATGGGTCTTGCAAGTAATGTGGGAAAACTTAGCAATTGTCCTTTGCCGCTTGGAGAAGCAGCTGAGAGAATCTATGCTGCTGCAATCGAAGCGGATCCGGGGCTCACAAAGAAAGACTTTTCAGCCATTTATACCAGACTTCGGAGCCAAGCAGGACTGTAAATACCGAAAAAAAAAAATGATAGTTTCTTTGTTATGATATGTGTAGTGTGAGAGACGTGGTAACGGGAGACCATCGCAGCAGACCCTGCAAGTGCCATACACAAGTTCGCATCAACGAATCATTCCCACCCTTGTTCCCTCACCACCACCTTACCTTGGTTGGTAGCCGAATATGTCGAAGCCTAGAGTCCTCGTATGTGGTGGTCTTCCGTTGTATGCGCGAGGGCTCGCGTTGCTGCTTGTACCTTCAGAAGGCGAGCCACTGGTTTCCGTGCGATTCATTCTAGTCTTGTTCTTCAGGTCTCTGACATCCATGGCTAGCATTTACGCATAGTGGACAAGTACTCCGTTAATCCCCCAACAACCTATCTGGGCTCCGAGTTCTCTGCCCTTCTCAAGAAGACGGATATCGTCGAATACAAGCAGGCTAATCTCACCATCCCTTGTTTGTCCTCCGCTCTCGTTCTTACCACCGGCGCGCTGACCACCCCTTCCCCTTTAGCCATCGTGACCTCTATCTTCGAACCCTCGGAGGGACAGGAGCCCTACGACTATGTCTTTGACAACACAGGCGACTCGCGCTCAGATCGCTCTGACGAGGTCTGTTTGCTTCTGCTAGCTGGGCTCTATCCGAGTACTTACTCCATCCAGATTCAAATCAACTCGACTTGTAATGTTGCAAGATATTTGGGCCAGGAAGCTGCCAGGCGCAAGGTCAAAGCGTATATTCGCCTCTCGGGTCCACATTACGACACCGGCAAAACACTCAAAACTGAAAAAGACGATGTTGACCCCGAGGGCCTTATTGGCCAGTGGTGGCACGAGACCCAGCGCATTCTTGCAGCCATCCCCGAGTGCGTCCTCCTTACGTCTGGCTTATCGCTTCGCCTAATCATGTTGCAACCAGCTTGAATCTGGTCATCTTACGGCCATGTTGGGTCTATGGCCCATACACACCATCTCTTAGTGAGTTGTTCACCTCTTTTTCTCTCTTTGGCTCATCTCTTATTATTTACCAGTCACTACTAATCTGATAGTCGCTTCAGTGTATGGATACATGCAAAAACCTATGAAGGGGTTGTAAGTCGATCCTTCCAGTCTCTTCGGCCTTCTCGAACACCCCTCATTTTCTCGTCAGGCATGGACCTGGCAAGCACGCTTATAACACCATTCATATTGAGGACATCGCAGGCGTCACATGGGCGGCTGCTAAGTGGATGGAGGGACTCGGTCGCGCTAAAGCCGACGAAGTTGCAGGCGAAGTGATCCGCTTTCGCCACGAAAAGGACAAAGTGAGGGATGTGGAAGGCTCTCCCTCACCCGACGCTAAGCTAGTCGCGCCTGTGTTCCATGTGGTACGATCCAGCTTTTTTCATTCTTCTCCCCACTCAAGCCCTTCCTCCAACCGTGTAGGCTGATGATTCCAATGCCACCCTTGTGAGTGTAGCGAGCACCGCATGCGCCTTCTTTGGGACCAAGTTCGAGTTTTTCAATACGATGGAGAAAGTTGCTTTGAAAGTACGTTATTTCAGCGTTTGTTTATCTCCTTTTTTCCGTGCACTAACCTGCATCAAGATGTCCAAAGATATCGTCGAGGAAATAAATGAATCACATGTCGGTGCTTGGACTGAAATGATTACAAAGTCCAATCCACCAGTCCCCAACACACCTTTGACCGCTTATATGGATTCTCGTGCGCTTGCCAAACATGTCCTTGGGCTTGATAATACGAAAATGAAGAACGTTCTCAACTACCAAATTAAACGTCCGGCTTTAGACGAGTCCACTATCAGAGAGACCGTCGAGAAATGGAAAACGGAGGGGTAAGTCCCTAAGCCACTGTTGAGCTCGCTGATGAAGGCTAACGAGAGCTGTAGAACGTGGCCTGTCCTTGCTTGATAAGCTGCCACTTTTTTTCCACCTTCCTTCGTTGTTTCCCGTAATTACAACCAACCTTTAGTGTGCTTCCTATTTTGCTATCGTCTTTTAACCTGCGCTCTCTGCATTGGAACTCCTGTCGTACTACGTCTCAGGTTTCTCTTCGCTTTTCACCCCCCTCTCTTTATATTGCTAGTCACGACCCACGCTGAGTACCGTACAATCTGCTTTTTTAATACTGGCCCCCGATGTAGTAGAAACCCCACATTTCGTTGCATGTAACTGTCCAATGAGGAAGCTTTAATGTTGTTCACTTGACTTTCCCATGCGCTCCACATTTGAAAAGGACCCGCGAATCCCGCATTGAGGCTTGTTCCTACCTCAATGTAGCCTTCCCTCTGTCAAGTTGAGCTGCTATAAGATTTACTTGCGCTTCACGGCAACGATGTGACACTTCCTTTTTCGATCGTGAACAGGTTAATCATCGCTCCCGCCCTCCTTATACTTGTTCTCAACGCTATCTTCAGCTCATGATGAACCGCGGTCCTCTACCTGCAGCCAGACTTGGGACCGCGGCCTCCTGTTAAGCTCCTTAACCCCGAGTGGCTATCATATCGAAGCATCATAAGCTTGAAGCCTAAACACGCAAGTTGCTGAAAGAGCGAACTCTTCGCACTCGTCTTTTCTCCTCTCCGTACACTCGCACTCCCCATCTTGGCTATGGTGGATTCCTTGTCCACTATTCCCCCATTGAAATGGACTCTAGTCACTATAGTTCTCCATGCTTTCTTGTTTGGCATCTTCCTTGTTCTTGCTGTTCTGTCCTCTACAATCTTGCTCTTGCGAGGGTCAAAGACAGAACGACAAGGCTCCCTATGGCTCCATCCTCTTTTTGTTGGAGGAGTCATTCTTACGGTGTTGGTAACAGCGGTTAGTACTATCTGCTCCACTCCGTTCCTCTGCTTACCAGTTCCCTCCTTCCTCGTCGACTGTAGCATTGGGTTCTTTCTTTGGATCGTGCACTAGCTGCTGCGCTCAGCGAATCTCCCACTTCGTTTTATCATGTTCATGATCCACAGGCGGTGATCTTGCTTGCTTTATGTTGGCTATCTGCAATGCTATGTGATCTTATGGTTGTCAGTCTTCGAGTTTTACCTGGATGTTCTGATGTCTTGAACTCCTGTTATCTTTCTAGATGTATCGGCTGTGGGTTATTTACAGCCGTACACCCAAAGTTATGGTTTTTCCCTTCTGTACTATCTCCGTCCTCCTTGGTATTTCGCATCGCCTGATTAACTTCTTTCTTTCCGAACTTACTCACATGAACGACTAGTGACGGCGTCATTCATATTCTATGAACTTGCAAGGCTAAAACCAGATGAAGGATTGTATAAGCGGTCCCTCGCGAGGTGGTACATTGCAGACGGATCTTTCTCTTTTTGGTACGTAAATTGAACAAGCCTCAAACACTTTATCTAATCCAATACGTAGTACAAACGTATACTGTACGAGTATGTAATCTTCGAAGTGGAGATCGAAGTCCCCCCCTGAAGAAAGTTTATGATAGTCTTGATAGCCTGGAAGGTGTGGAGGACCGTCCCACGAGTTGGCCAACGAGGCGTTGCAGAGTCTCGTCTTTTGGTAAACCACTTTCTCTCTTTTCTTGTCTTGTCTTCTGATTATTAAACCTCACCCTGTAGAAAACGGTGCTTCCTATCATCTCACAAAGTACCATCTTATACACGTAAGTGGCTTTGTTTGAGCACAACCTCACCAATTTTATCCATATCGCGATCATTAGAGGAATCACCGCGGTATATTACATAGGTTATTTCGCGCACCTTTCTGTACAATGGCCCATCCTGTACATCTGGCCACCAGTTGCAGGCATTTCTTTTATGCTCATCTCTACCCATATTGCGATGAGTTGGGCGGTTCGCAGTTCGCCAGAGAGGATAGCAGTGAGTAGTGTTCAGTTTCAGCGGTCAGGGCAATATACATCAGGGGGCACGACAACAATCGAGCTTGAGGGAGTAGAGAATTCCCGGTCGTCTTCGGTAACACGCAAGAACATGGGGGAAGTAAGCTTGAATGGGGAGAGTTGATCTTCCTCACCAATGGAAGAGATACGAAATTCTAGAGGCAGCAGATTTATAATGCTCTATCTTCATTAAAGAATGTCACATAATACAGCTATAGCTGCAGCGGCTGCACAGCAGGAAGTAGAGAGAAAGTCCCAAAATGGAAAACAAAGAATGCGGTAAAAATACATGTGAATGAGTGACTTGATGTACAAAGTGAAAGGAGGAGAAATATTTGCGCCAGAAGAAAAAACTCTTGTCTACCACTTTTCCGCGTAGAGTGCCCGTGCGGACATAGGTGTTACAGGGGAGGACTAGAGACTAGTTAGAAGTGAGACTATTAGAGAAAGAAAGGATGCCTACCTCGCCAAACCTCATCCTTGGGAGCTGTGCGGAGTGGGGAACAGAAATTGCATTGTACGGATCTGTCTGTTCTGTAACTGGCACGAGGGTCGACACACGGGAGCCACCGCTCTCGGAGTAGAGGGAATGCCTGTCTTGGTTACCGGAAGGCGAGACCTAGACAAATGAATGACTGGAAGATGTCAATCTGGGAACAGACTTACATGATCGTCTGGGGAGGCGAGGGACAGGTACTTCCTAGAGGAGGAAGTCCTTTTCAAGGATAAAGATGGGCGAGATCGAGAAGGTTTCCTCGAGAAGCGAACGGATGAGGAAGTTACGTAGGACGAATCCAACTCAGTGTTGTCACTTGCTCGTTCACGGGCGTTTAGCATGGCGAAAAATGACCCAACATAGACTGTGAGCTACAGGTAAGTAGAGGCGGGAGAGAGAAAATGGCAAAAGACATACGTTTGGTTAGAAGGGATTCGATGGATAGAAATATAAGAGTTGATGGGAAGAAGACATAAGTGAAGAGGGCAGAAAGAGAGCACGCGCTCGTCAGCAGGCCACTTGACAGAATGTATTGCATGAGGCTGGAGATTTTCGAATTCAAGCGGCCCTCGTGGCCCTTGCTTTTGGACAAATAGTAGCACATGGCTCCGGAAAGGAGGAAGTCAATCACTGTTGCCGTGCCAAGGGAAGCATCGACCAGCCACTGTGAACAAAAATTAAATTGCGCGTCCGCTCGTGAGCTAAGAAACGTACAGCTAGGTCATTGAGCTGCGGGAAGAGGTCAATTTCATAAACTTTGACGGCGAGGACTTTAATTTCATGAGCAAAGAACATGCTGACTTGAAAAAAAAGACTTACAGATTCCAATTGCGAATCCTCCCATTACGGCCAGTATTACTAGATATTTGAGAGTGCCCTTATGGAATCCGCTCACTAGATAAAATGAGAATCGCCACCGGTAGATGGAATATATAACTCACGAATCCAAACTCTCCATGCGTACAGGCTATCAATTGCGTTGAGGATTTATTTGACTCAATAATTTCGGAAATCTAACCTTTGAACGAGAAGAATAATCACGACCTACAATATTAGATAAGCAAGATAAATCAAAGAGATTGTTAGGATACAAGGCTCACGTTTACAGCTATCTGGAGCTTTATGGACCAATGGATGTACACTAAGGCGCCAACTTGTCCAAAACTTGTCACCGCGTAGTAATAGACAGCATGGCAAGTAAGGGCAAGATGTAGCATGTCCAAGACCCTGAAAATTCTTGTGAACGGCAGGTTTTGTACACAGAGGAAGAGGCATACCATAGAAGGCCAACCTGCAAATGGCGTTAATTCAACCAAAAGCCGTCCAAGAAATGAAAAGCACTTACACCAATCCTATGGATGATTGTATCATCGTACCAAGCATGGTAGTATCTGCCAAACCGATGTGACTTCGTGCTTCCGAGCATAGGGCACAAAACTTACAAGTAAGCTTGTAATGAGCTCACACCAAAAAGGCTGCTATACAATCAGAACTGGATATCAAATGTCCAAGAATCAAGACGCACCAAGCACCACAAATGGCGCCAATGAAAGCAGCGCCGATTGTGTTATCGAGAGTAGCATCAGCCAAGCCAGGGAGACCAGTCTTGGGCAACTCCATCATGAGAACTGGCATCGTGAAGACGAAAGTGGAAAAGGATTAAGGGGGGAAGGGAGGACTGTGAGGGTAGAAAGGAAGATAGAGCTAGACCACAGGTGGACTTCCATTCAACAAACCGGGGAGAGGGTATTTATCAAGGAGACCGTGTGATGGAGGTCGTGCGGGTGTGGCCCAAATCGTGTCGGAGAGGCTGTGATGTTTTTTTTTTGATCCCAAATCGGGATGTTCACGTACCGAGAGGCGCAAGTAATTGCCTCCCTAGACCGTGAGAAAGGTACGACATAACAGCCACAGGGATTTAGAGAAGGCAAAGGGAGGGACGGCTGGCGTTGGAAACAAGCTTGCCGCCTCGAACTCTTCCCAGCTGTAGCCGAAATGGATGCGGTTGATGGAATAACGATATGGATATTGCGCGCCCCGCACGCGCACCGCGTGGTACATTGAGAAAGAGACGCTTGATCGCATTGTTGGTTGGTGGGTAGGAGGAAAGAGGCGCCATTTGTGATGCGCCACACTGCTCGGCTCATCTCATCACTGTGGGCTATCTCATGCGCTTCCGTTTTGTCCTTAAGGCTAACCACACCTTACCGCAACACAATAATATTAGGAATAATTGACAGGACAAGATAAAGTCATTAAAACCTCGTTGCCCAAGGGAAGTACTGGTTTCCCCGCCTTGTGGAAAGCGGGAGACCGCCAGGAGTCACTCGCGCCTTATTAGATCATAGCCCTTGTGTTCCTTCCGACATATGAATGTCAGAATTCCAGTCCAAAAAAAAAAAGGTTCCGTCCGGGGTAAGGGGCAAGGGGTTGAATACAGCAAAGCCTGCCTCGAGGCATCGGTCTCAACCAAGCACCGTACACCTGCACTACTCAAAATCTTCCACCACTCTTGAACAGAACATGGCACGATTATATAACTTGGGAAGCACAGCAAAGTCTGATAAACAACTTCAGTATTTGTATTACTCTTCCATCCTTGTATTGTAGCGCTGTAAACGTATATTTTTCGACGGCAAATGGTGTCTATGACTGCAAGAAATCTAGATTGTCATGTCATCTGTGGAAAGCCCCCTTCTAGTCCACATAACGTGACTGTTGAGCGCAGGATCCTTGCAATCCTGTTCACCTTTTGTCCCACAAAGCTCTCGACTTTGAAAAATAGCGTGTTTCTACAAGGCATATAGTCAGATATTGAAAAGAGTATTGAAGAGACAATTTCGTACAAAGCCGAGTGAAACCTTGATCAAGAAAGGTGGAGGGTAGTATTGTCCCATTGCTGTCGCTTCACCTTGGCTGGTTTTGACAAGGGCTACAACATTGGCGGCAGCAACTTCTGCTTGATCCCATGCCGTATGGCCAGCATTCAGGGCACCGAAGGCGTCTGATGCATCACCAACCACGAAGATATGAGGATAACTGGTGGACTTAGGCACAAAGTCATCGGAAAGGTCTTCCTGCTCCTTTGGATCTTCCACCACCTCCTCCTCTAAGTAGTCCTCGTCGGGTTCAGGGAATGAGAGTTCATCATCGAAACTTAGATCTGGAGATGCAGGAGGGGAAGGTATTATAGGCGGTTGGGCAAGTTGCATCGTGCGAGTCACGTATGCAGACCCATTTAGAGGATTAACAGATTCAGGAGCAAAAGACGCGAGGAAACTAGTGTTCGGTTTCTGGCCGGTGCATATAAGCTATTGGGTTCTCATCAGCTTGGCTAGAACACAGAAACGAACAAGCATACGACAAGTTCGGCGCCAACTTTCTCGCCAGTAGAGAGAAAAAGTTCACGCCCTTTCTCGATAGTACCAGCATGCGTAGAGGAAACATTGACTCGGGAGCTGAGGACAACCTTGACACCTAGTTCTTCGAGCTTCTCGATGCTAGCGTAGTGAAGGTACTCGTTAAAGCGAGGAAGAAGCTGGGCTCGGGAATGAACAAGTGTTACTTCTTTGGTGGGGTAAAGGTCTTTTATGTCACTGGCATATTCTACAAAATGGGTATGAGATGTGTCAAAAAGGAAACGATATGAAAAGCGTACGAATGCCCAAAGGACCGCCGCCAACGACAAGGACTGAGGAAGCAGTTTGTATTTGAGTTTGCTGTTTTCTCAAGAATCTACACCCCTCGGGCTTTGTTCCGCGAGGAGTTAGGGCAAGGTGGGACGGAGTCGAAGGGGGGATGAGAGGCGTAAGAGGGGCAGTCTGAATGGATTGTGAGGCCAAGGAGAGGATAAACAAGAGGTCATACAGGACAGTTGGATTCCTCCTTGCTTGTTGCCCAAAGGTCAATGGGAGCAGGGAGTTTGGAGCCCAGGGCATAAATGAGGTAGTCGAAGGACAGCTCTGCTTCTTCATCATTATCCAAAGAGGTGTAAGTGACCGAGTGAGAATCTAGACGCGTCACATTCGCGTGAATAAGCCGATGTGGTGAGTTTGGGTCCTTAGTAGCATCGCCAAAGATGTTGCTGTAAGGAATGACTGCAATGACGAAATAAATGTGGAGAACATGACTGCAGATGGAGAGAGCAGCGCACAAGTTTTGTGTTCGTGGCCAGGAAGGACACCAACACGAGGAAAAGCGTATAGATCTAGATCAGATGAGCTACAGCGATTGGAATGTGGGGAGGGGACGAACGATTAAAGTGACTGTGACACGAAGTTCATCAGATGCGGAGTGCACAACCATGGTGCAAGACATACGTGTTTCTTTCTATAACAACAACTCGCCATCCAACGGGTAGGATCCCGCGAGAACTTGAGCTGCTCGATTGCCTGAGAGAAAGAAAGAGAGAAAAAAAAACAAGTAGCGGAGGTGAGCTGGCTTGCACGGGGTAGAGTGGGTTTGTGACTAACCAGCATAAGAAGCACCAAGGACGAGAACAGTCCCCTGTGCTCCGGATGGCTGGACGGGCATGTACAAAGAAGGGAAAGGTTGACCGGGAGAAGGAAACCCGTAGGATTCAAAGGGCTAGACGGTGGTCAGAACCAAGAGTGATCTTATCTTTTTCTTATCAGACCATACATTTTCTTTTTTCGGAACGCGGCAGTCAGTGGGGCGCCTTAAATTTTCAAAGGCGTGTTTTCATACAAGAGAAGAGGGAGGTTGCCACTACGGATCTTCGTGTCCTTTATAGCTAGAACAGAGGTGTCTTGTGCACAGGCGAGAACTACCGATGACTCGCTGCCCTCAGACTTATACCAAGCATCGCCTGACGCTGCTACCTAAGGTTGATCCTTTCGGCGTAATTCATAGAATGTGAAGACTCCAAAAATTAATAACCAAGACGTAAAGTTACGCCGATCTTTAAGTAATCATCTACACTTGCGATAGCTCCTCTGCTTCTTGCCCAATTTTTGGGAAGTTTAAGGCTTTGGTTGAGTCACTCGGGTGTTTGCGGAGGTGG
>JAJTUO010000158.1:0-57658 GCA_021399455.1 Flagelloscypha sp. PMI_526
TACTAATTTGTTCTCAATTCTAGATTTGGTTTACCCTTTCAACTACAGAGAGTTGGGGCACAGACGACTCTCATTTCGACTTGGGAGAGTTTTACTATTCGATTGTGAACACCTTCGAGTACGATACAGAAGATGAATGGGCTCGGGACGTTATTATATTTATCACATCGTACGTCCCTTTTCTTCTCATGAGAATGGCCGCTACTCACCTATCGTTCAAGGCAAACTTTGGCAAGTATCCGCTCTAATCATCTCTCACGTCAATCCTCTGCACCTGCCTCAAGCGACCCCAACTGCTCTGTCTCACGCAACGCACTTGCACGCAAAGCACAAAAACTCGTACGCGTGGGTCCAACCAATACCGCCTCAAGATAATCCCCAACTTTTTTTCTTTCTCGCACACTGTTTCCTCTCGGACGCTTTGTTTTTTCTCTACCTTGCTTCTCTATTGCCATTGTTCTTCCTTGCTCGCACTCTTCTGCACCGAACTGTACTCGCTCACTCGCTCCTGTATTATCCAACTGTTTCTTTCTTGTACGCCCCTTTCTTGCCAATGTTCTTCTTTCTCGCGCTCTTCTGTGCTCCCTTGCTCGCTCGCTCCTGTATTAGTATTACAATCAAATGTTTTCATATCTATTTCAATGTGTGTGCTACCAACGGTTCTGGACGGACAGGGAACCCTAACCTAAGGCTTTTGTATTGTCATTGTGTGTTTATTATAAGGTAACATATGAGGCTGGTTATACGGTACATTTGAGGTCATCATAAGTCTCCGGAGATGCCCTTATAATCTTCGTAAGCCAATACAACACCTCTTAATGCCATTACCGTGCATATAATAGGGTCGACGTGTTGTTATATAGACTTACAGATATGGTAATGCTTACAAAAACATAGAAAGCAATATGAAGCTCTTATTTTACGGTAATGCCTTCTATTAAGCATCCTATGGGGGGCACCTTTTTCACGATGGAAGAATTCGGGCTTATGAATAGCATTGATAAATTCCCAAATCTTTTTTTTTTCCATTGGCGTCCCGTGGGAGATTGTTTGGCAGACCGTTTGAGGAAGCACGTTGGCGAGTCCCCTTGACAGACGTTGGCACAGTCGTTGGTTCAGCAGGGGGAGAGAGAAGATTCGAAGTCATGAATGTGAATATAGACGAGTAAAGACAGTAGTGGATAAACAGCCAGAAGTCAGATAGAACGCGCAAGCAAGTTGGAGGCAGACGGAAGGTGCCGACATTTAGCCACCCATTTCGTCACGTGGTATTGAAGGTCACGACATCCTCCTCCTCCTAGAATCGAATTTGTCTTGATGGCCGCAGGAAAATTTGAACAATTCCTAGTAAGCTACCAATTATCTCTCTATTTTTATAAGTTGCTAGACATCCAGCCATGATATTCCTTCTCTAAGCTCAAAGTCAGCCCGAGACGACGATGGAGCAGCGGTAGTAATCCCTAGAGTCCCAATTTCATCCTTATCAGCGTTCTTAAACACATAGAAGGAGTTGTTGGGGAGAAGCTAGAGTCAGTGTCCGCCCATGGTGGTGGGGGGCAAGCGGGACTTGGGGGGCCGCCTTTGCTAAAATGCGCAGATGGTTGCGTTGAGGGGGAAAAAGAGGGGAGGAGGGTTAAATAAATTGTAACTATACTCTAGATACGAGAGTCTTTACAGAGTCCCGATCCCAAGAGAATGGGGGCGTCGAGGTTTTCAATACCACGTGATGAAACGGGTGGCTAAATGTCAAAGACTGCAGACGGATTTTGGGCGCCTTTTTTTGGGCGGCTGATTCAATTTTGCCACCGCCGACAACTACAACTACCAACCCGTGTTATCAGCATGGCTGCGATTGAGATGGGAGGCCTCAGAGTTCTTAGCCTTGGTATTCAGATACCCTATATTCTTCTCAGCATTGCTCAAAGTGGCTTACATAGATGGACCTCCATTCACTGTGGCTGCGCTCTCAGAACCGCTCTTTCTCCAGCAAATAGCGCACCGGTGGGCGTACGACGAGGACGATGAAGATATAATTGAAGGGGGAGATGTACGCGTTAGTGATATGTTTGATATTGTTGGTGGATGTGGCATCGGAGGGTGCGTAGTCGTGCCTCTCTCTTTCCTTTCTCTGATTATAGCCATTAGCCTGTATGCAATCCTCTTCACTAGGTTCAATATGACCATTGGAGAAGTCATTAAATTTCACGATATGTTGATCCAAAAATTGTTCACGGCTGATTGTTGGGCGCGGAAAGAACATCAGGAATGCACCAAGGCCTTCAACGATGCCCTGGATCAAATGGTCTCATGCTCAAATGTCTCAGTTGACCTGAACTCCTCCTTCTTCTCGAAGGATTGTCCGAAATGGTGCGTAGTACTATCATGTCTATTCTTTTGTCTCACCTAACCTAGTTATATCGTCGTGTTGAACGAGACGGAAGCAAACACACCGGTGCCTCGTGCCCTCCGCACTTACAAAGTCCGTACTGGCCCAAGTCCACATTGTACCATTCGTCAAGCTCTTCATACTACCTTGGCTGATTTGGAGCATTTTCCCGCGGTATCTATTGAAGACGAGGAGTTCGTCAGCGCATCGAGCGTCTATCCTAATGCGTCTCATCTACTGGTGAAGGAGCTCGCCACTGCCTTTCCAAAGTTAGGGCTCTCCTGCTTTGTTAACCTTGGAGCAGACTGCACTCGCCCAAAAAATGACTCTCATCGTGTTGGTCAAGATCTCATGACACAGTTCCGGGACCTTGGCTGCTTCTTTCGACTGTCCTTGAAAGAGGAATTACACCCGGAGAGCAGAATCACCCCTTTGGTCATGGCATACATCCAAGAAGATGATGTTTCTAAGATAGTGGACAAGATTGTCGGCGCTGTTAAAACTTGTGAACATGTCGTGAACATGTTGCGTCTAAGTATTTTTGACACTTCCCATATTAATACTTTGACTTACAATCCACACTAGATAATTTGGCTGGAGAAGATGGTGAAAACAAGCTAGTAAAAGTCATATCGAGTCTACGCAACGATGCAGGTATGGCCATCCTTACCAACCTAGATCCACGTGTTCTAAATCGATTTGAGAAATAAAACGTGCTCGAGAGAAAATCCAAGCTCCGTACGACTTTCAGCCCATCAACGAACACGGCTGTCTTGTAGGAACTCGAGAGGATGTTCTCCAGCTGATCGAAAACTGGGCCGAAGATTCCAATGCACCCAATATCTTCTGGCTCGAAGGCGCCCCTGGTGCCGGAAAAACCGCCATATGCAACTCTCTTAAACAGCGTTTGGCTACAATTCGTCGCCTCGGGGCGTCGTGCTTCTTTCGTCGCGAAGACGCGTCTCAGCACAGTTTATCCACTCTTTTTCGGAGCATTGCATCTCAGCTACTTGATAGTCACGATTCTATTCGAGCCAACATTGTCCGGGCCGCAAACTCCGGTGCCGTCCAATTGGACATTGCCCCATCCAGCTTGTTCGAAACTCTCGTGTACGATCCACTCAGAGCTGCCTGCAGAGACCTCGATGACTCTACTGTGATTATTCTCGACGCTCTGGATGAATTTGGTCGATCAGATCAAGACCAGCTACAACTCGCCAAACTTTTACTTTCCAAATGGATCCAACTACCACGCAGTTGCAAGCTCTTTATTGCAAGTCGCAGTCAGGGCGATCTCCCCCAACATTTGGATCTTCCCACACACAAGGTTCGACGTCTGGCAGTAGGTGATGCGGCATCAACAGAAACAATCAATGATATCCGAAAGTTCTTCAAACACAGTCTCGAGAACATCCAAAGCCGTATTGGTTCCTCCAGGGCACTTGTGACCGAGTCACAACTAACAACACTCGTCAACGCTTGTTCCGGCCTGTTTATCTGGGCGAGTACTGTCATTAAAATGGTGGAACAAAAAATGCCTTTGTATAGTGCTGCAGAGCGATTTTTGCGAGACCTATGCAATAAACATGCCACCGTTGGGCTTAACCAATTGTATCACACAGTGCTGAATCCTCTTCTGGGTTCCGAGGAGTTACATGTTATGCAGGTGCAGCCATCTGAGGACGTTTTATCTTACCAGATCTTTTTCTCCGCTCTGGTCTCTGCAAGGATTCCGCTTTCCCCCAACGCTCTTGCTTCGCTTTGCGAGGTTGACATCGACGACATCAAGGGTATTGTTCGGGTGCTTGGGCCAGTTATAGATTCTGCGCATGGACTCCGTTTCGTTCACAAATCATTTCTCGATTATGTCCAGTCGAAGGATTTCCCATTTCAGCTCGACCGCGAAGGAATCGAGATCGCTTTCACACGTTCATGCTTCAACGTAATGCTTGATCAATTGAGCTTCAACATGGGTAATATCCCATCTTCCTATATGCTTAACTCAGAAATTCCCGACCTGCATGAGAAGTTGTCCGAAGAGCTTCGATATGCATCGCGCTTCTGGGGTGCACACCTAGCCCTTGTTCAGAAAAAGAAAATCATGGAGCTGCTTGGGCCAATTGATGACTTTCTCTATCGTTGTTTTTTGTACTGGGTGGAAGCAGTGAGCATCCTTGGATGCTTTCGAGAGGCCATAAAAGGGTTGTCGAGTTTGAGAGCGGCAGGTTTTGGCAAGGTTGGTAATATTAAACCCACGATCGACCTGATCCAATTATCATTCTAGGCAGTGAAGGAATTTGCACAAGACGGATTGGCTTTCATTCGCCAGTTTGCACTACCAATATCTCAATCTTACCCGCATATATATGTCACGGCGGTGCCGTGGACACCTGTGGCATCACTAATTCGGGAGAAATATCTGGATAGAATACCACATACGCTGAGGATCGCATCAAACGGAGATATGACCTGGCCAGTTCAGTTATCAGTCATTACAGGTCACACCTCCTCAGTTTACTCTGTCGCTGTCTCTCCCGACGGCTCTCAAATTATCAGTGGGTCCAACGACAGCACCATTCGGATCTGGGATGCCGCCACTCGCCAGCAAGTTGGAGGGCCCCTTCAAGGTCACACCTCCTCAGTTTTGTCTGTCGCTTTCTCTCCCGATGGCTCTCAGATCGTCAGTGGGTCTGAAGACAGTACAGTCCGGATCTGGGATTCTGCCACTTGCCAGCATGTTGGAGAGCCCTTTCGAGGTCACACCTCCTTGGTTTGGTCTGTCGCTTTCTCTCCCGATGGTTCTCAGATCGTCAGTGGGTCTGAAGACAACAACGTTCGGATCTGGGATGCCGCCACTCACCAGCCTGTTGGAGAGCCCCTTCGAGGGCACACCTCCTCAGTTAACTCTGTCGCTTTCTCTCCCGATGGCTCTCGAATCATCACTGGGTCTTCTGACAAGACCGTTCGGATCTGGGATACCGCCACTCGCCAGCAAGTTGGGCGGCCTCTTCGAGGTCACACCTCCTTGGTTTGGTCTGTCGCTTTCTCTCCCGATGGCTCTCAGATCGTCAGTGGGTCTGAAGACAACACCGTTCGGATCTGGGATGCCGCCACTCGCCGGCCTGTTGGAGAGCCCCTTCGAGGTCACACCTCCTCAGTTTTGTCTGTCGCTTTCTCTCCCGATGGCTCTCAAATCATCACTGGGTCTTCTGACGACACCGTTCAGATCTGGGATACCGTCACTCGCCAGCAAGTTGGAGACCTCATTCACGGCCACACGTCCTCGGTTAACTCTGTCGCTTTCTCTCCCGATGGCTCTCAGATCGTCAGTGGGTCCTCTGATAAGACCGTTCGGATCTGGGATGCCGCCACTCACCGGCCTGTTGGAGAGCCCTTTCGAGGTCACACATCCTCGGTTAACTCTGTCGCTTTCTCTCCCAATGGGTCTCAGATCGTCAGTGGGTCTTCTGACAAAACCGCACGGATCTGGAATGCCGCCACTCGCAGGCATGTTGGAGAGCCCCTTCGAGGTCACACATCCTCGGTTAACTCTGTCGCTTTCTCCCCTGATGGCTCTCAGATCGTCAGTGGGTCTGAAGATAAGACCGTTCGGATCTGGGATGTCGCCACTCGCCAGCAAGTTGGAGAGCCCCTTCGAGGGCACACCTCCTCGGTTAACACTGTCGCTTTCTCTCCCAATGGCTATCAGATCGTCAGTGGGTCTGAAGACAAGACCGTTCGGCTCTGGGATGTCGCCACTCGCCAGCAAGTTGGAGAGCCCCTTCGAGGTCACACCTCCTTGGTTAACTCTGTCGCTTTCTCTCCCGATGGGTCTCAGATCGTCAGTGGGTCTTCTGACAACATCGTTCGGATCTGGGATGCCGCCACTCGCCAACACGTTAGAGAGCCCCTTCGAGGTCACACCTCCTGGGTTTTGTCTGTCACTTTCTCTCCCGATGGCTCTCAGATCGTCAGTGGGTCCTACGACAGCACCGTTCGGATCTGGGATACCGCCACTCGCCAGCACGTTGGAGAGCCCCTTCGAGGTCACACCTCTTTGGTTTTGTCTGTCGCTTTCTCTCCCGATGGTTCTCATATCATCACTGGGTCTTCTGACAACACCGCGCGGATCTGGGATGCCTCCACCCGCCAGCCCATTGGGGACCCCCTTCGAGGTCACACCTCCTCGGTTAACTCTGTCGCTTTCTCTCCCGATGGCTCTCGAATTATCAGTGGGTCTTCTGATAAGACCGTTCGGATCTGGGATGCCGCCACTCACCGGCCTGTTGGAGAGCCCCTTCGGGGTCACACCTCCTCAGTTTTGTCTGTCGCTTTCTCTCCCGATGGCTCTCGAATCATCACTGGGTCTTCTGACAAGACCGTTCGGCTCTGGGATACCGCCACTCGCCAGCAAGTTGGGCGGTCTCTTCGAGGGCACACCTCCTTGGTTTGGTCTGTCGCTTTCTCTCCCGATGGCTCTCAGATCGTCAGCGGTTCTGAAGACAGGACCGTTCGGATCTGGGATGCCGCCACTCACCGGCCTGTTGGAGAACCCCTTCGAGGTCACACCTCCTCGGTTAACTCTGTCGCTTTCTCTCCAGATGGTTCTCAGATTGTCAGTGGGTCTTCTGACAAAACCGTTCGGATCTGCGATGCTGCTACTCGCAGGCCTGTTGGAGACCTCATTCACGGTCACATCTCCTCGGTAAAGTCTGTCGCTTTCTCTCCCGATGGCTATCAGATCGTCAGTGGGTCTTCTGACAACACCGTTCGGATCTGGGATTCCGCCGCTCGCCAGCAAGTTGGAGAGCCCCTTCGAGGGCACACCTCTTTGGTTTTGTCTGTCACTTTCTCTCCCGATGGGTCTCAGATCGTCAGTGGGTCTTTTGACGATACCGTTCGGATCTGGGATGCCGCCACCCGCCGGACTGTCGGAGAGCCCCTTAGAGGTCACACGTCCTCGGTAAAGTCTGTCGCTTTCTCTCCCGATGGGTCTCAGATCGTCAGTGGGTCTTCTGACAACACCGTTCGAATCTGGGATTCCGCCACTTGCCAGCCTGTTGGAGAACCCCTTAATATCTTGAAACACCTCTTATTCCCCCGTATTTATCACCCCTTATCCTTGCACTGCTTTCTTCTTCATGATGGTTGGGTGGTAAATCAACACAATTGCCGTTTAGTCTGGGTTCCACAACATCTTCACCAATTTCTGCCCACACCAGGTTCAGTTGATATTATTGGAGCACGAAACATGGTTCTTATCGACGCATCGGACATGCGGACAGGAACAGAGTGGGCTTCATGCGTTAAGAATAACTAGCTGTATTAGAGAGTTTGCGCAAATCGAATATTTTCGAAATTTCTGCTGCGCAAACTTGAAAATTATCAAAAATATATCACATACCAGAAATCAAAATTATGTTATGGAACATGTGTAAGAGCTGTGCAGTGTATTCACATTTGCCTCGAGGACCAGTTGCCTGTCCAGAACGGTCGTTCTTCAAGCACCACTGGAATTAATTGAATCTCTCCTCCTCGCTCAACACAAAAAGAGCCTAGAATAGGTATTGATTCTTCTCAGCTCCCTCACAGAAGCCCCGGATGAGCCCTAAACAGCATTTCGACCACAAGATCCAGCGGATGCTACTTGGTTCACTCAATTTCAGTATGTTTCGATAGTATATTCGAGTAAGTGATGCATAGAGACATGCAATAGACATAGCGTCACTCAGGAAGGGGTCCACAAGAAGGCGGTCCTGCCAAGGCAGCCAGTTTCGTCAGCAATTGGTTGGTTGAGTCGCATTCCACACGTCGCCGTGGTCCGCTTCATCACAGTCATCTTCATCAGGCAGCTGCTTGTTGTTGTCATCATTATATACTTGCGTGTCGCGGCTGTCGTGCTCTAAACCTGGACTGGAGGTTCATACTCTTCACCGTTCATCTCATCGTTGATTGGCCAGTGAAGTGTTGGCAAAGGCAGCAGTAGGCTCAGAAGAAGGCGTTCGAGGACTATTTGTAGGAAGAGAGAGCTTTTGTGGCCGCTGCAGTTTGCTGGCCCGTGTGAGAGCCATTGTGGTGGACAAGAAGTCGCCAAATCAGGTGTGCTCCACCATTTTCAATTTCTCTACGCACTTAATCAATGTTCAGATTTCTCTCGTATCAAATTTGAAACAGACTACCAATGATACAATTGTGAAAAATTTTCGACTTTTGCGCAACGGAAATTCCGAAAATATTCCATCTGCGCAACGACAGTTCGAAAATTTTCGGTTTGCGCAAACTCTCTATTGGTTTAGATGTTTTCTGTCGGGCACCAATTTTGTCAAGTTATACTTTCTACCTATTCTACTGATTTTCACATGATATGATTTCCCAGGCGGCCCTTAATAATGGATAATGTTAGAAAGGGCGAACGAAGGGGATCAGAGTTTGTGCTCCCCCACATTGAACGGAGAACACTAACGTCTGCTCTCCCTCAAATTCTAATGATGTCAGACTCTCCACCCAATGCTTCTTTCTGGACTGTGATGGATGGTGGTGTGTCGTTTTAAATTTACATAAGCAAGAATGATCCAGGCCTTCTCGTTACGCCCCAGAAACATCTTCTGTGGCTAATGCTCTTTGCTCGTATGTTGGCTTAAATCTTGATCTAAACGCTCAATCAAATAATACGGTACTGTTGCTGTCCAACATATTCTGATATCACGAGCCACTAGACCTTCAAAGGTGGAGGTGGTCAACACTTAAGCAATATATCTAGACTAGCTACAATAGTGGGATATAAGCACCCAATGGAACAAAAAGGAACCGCATAGAAGCTCAATACGGTCTGATATGAAAAATACAAGACACCGTTTGGAGGAATGGAATCGATGTGTTGTGGCAAATGTATGAGTGCACATAATTATGCCTAATCGGGGCGACGTGCCTTGTTTAACGGACACTCTACCCTGGGCCTGTCCTTTCTTCCTCAAAAACGCTACTTTGAGTTCAATATACCGGATTATAGCATAAGGTGTTGCCTTATGCTGCACTGTCCACAGCCAACCAGCTCTGGATCGCACACCAGGTGTGGCAGGGAAACTCCTTCTTTGAGACACTTGATTATGGAATAGCAAAACGAAAATCTTTTATTACAATTAATAGACGTAGTGATTGACTCAAGTCTCGGTGCGAGATGGTGTGAGATTAGCGTGCAACTTGACGCTTCTCGTAGAGAAGCAAAACAAACCACCAGTCAAAACTCTTACAACAAGCCTCTGTTCTCGTGTTCTCTCACTCTAATTGGGTTTACCAGACTTCACCTGAATGGACTGGAGTATGTCGCATTCCTCTCATGTGCTTAAGCGTAGTGTGTTTGGTTGTGCCTATCGAACAGATCCTCGCGCTGGGTCATGGGGATGCCAAGCATGAGGCCGTACAATATCGCGTAAGTGTCTCTTCTTGTCATTTTATAGTACTTGTTTTGATAAAGGGAAATACTTACAGTGTTGAAACGATGGGAGATATATGCTTCGGATCGTAGGGTTATGGTTTTGGACTAACACCGTTGCGACTGAACGTTTTAATTATCACCTTCGTAGTCGTTCATTATTTATCACTTTCATAACCGTTCATATATTTGTGAAGCCATTCCTTATCCGCGAGTGCCGTAGGGTAGTTATACATCAAGGCAAATAAAAAACGTTCGTAAGGAAAGGAAACATGATTTTCACAACCAGGGAAAGGTAGTTCAAAGACTTGATCTCTCTAACGGGGGGACTACTCAAGTGTATTACATTGCGACGAAAAGGCAAGAGGCTTAAGCAGCAGGTAAAAGCAAGGTCGATATGTAAATTGTAAGTAAATCGCAGTGAAGCAGCGTCGCTCAAACTGTGATAAGAAATAGAACTAGAGTAAGAGGGATTAGCTTGAATCACATAAAGTAATATAAAGAGCACACACCTTAATGAAAAAACTTGCAGAGCAGGTGCTGAACGAATAGTATCAATAATGCCCATTCTTTTCTTCGTCTCCTTCTCCTTCGTACTCGTTTTCGCGAACACCGAGAGTGAGGGGGTTAGGAGGAGCGCGTCTCGGTTCTTGCTTGGGTGTTCCCTGATTATAAGGAATAACTATGCTCCTTTTTTTACCTAACAATATCCCTCCTTCCAGCTTTATCTTCGTTGCCGTCGTTGCCGGTAGTTGTGGTGGAAGATCGGTACCCATTTGATGAAAGAGGGCTCCTAGCTGCCAGTTGCCGTGCAAGAACTAAAGGTGGAGAATGGAAGATGAACTCCAGTTATTAGCTGTCTCTCCCTTAGCCCTTTCGAGTATTAATAGATGAGAAAATTGAAGTGGAGGAGTGTGAAAAGGAATATCTGATGATGGTACGGAAGACGAAGAGGATGCAGAAGCGCAGAGCACCGGATGGCTGACAATTACCAGGTTCCCGGGCATCCAGTTTTGGCTCGTCGAGATAGATTAACTGATAGCGAGTCCTAGAGAGGGAAATATTGTTCTCGAAGGTCGAAGAGGTGCGGACACGCTAAAGTGAGCACCAACAAGTGCGCAACGACGAAATCTTAGGTTTCAGGTAGTGTCAGCGAGCGGATATGTGAGGAGCTTGTGGAACGTCGTTCACGGAATATGGGCTTAAACGGAGAGGCGCATCTGGGAACTTGCGAGGGAGAGACGAGATTGGTGGATTTGGATTTGTCAGGACAGTTTGGTTCGGGGACTGATGAGAATGGGACTGGAGATGGAGGTTGGGCTCTCCGATGGCCAGGAGGGCGGGACAGGTGGTGGGATTAGAAGCAGACATAGGACAGGGGAGCCCAGTTACGACTCGCGTGGAAAAGGGATAGTAGAGGCTTGGCGACTTTCTCCTGGCTCGATTTGAGGGATTTTCTTTCCTCAATGAATGTAGCTGTGGCGAGGAGTGCCGTCTAAAATGCAAGAAGGTCGGTATACCTGGAGGAAAGAAAGGGTCAGAAAAGACTGAGAGTGGCCAAAGGAAAGACCTGTACTCTTCATGGACATGGATATGATGTTGGAAGTTCCACGGCATAGTGATCCTCGCACCTTCCGACGTTTCTACATTGAATACGTGAACTCTATGACTTCATTACAGGATATTCGAAGGGAACGGCGATAATGGCATGTCGATTCTTGAACCCGGCAACGACTTCCTGCAATGGTGCTGATCAAATACATGTCCTTTGGCCCACAGAATTCACAGGCGGATGCCGTTCCAATGAGCCGATATCCCGAAAAATTCACAGAGCAGGCGTCAGCTAAGAGCTGGTAACCTCGTTGGGAAAGGAATCTTCGCTCTTGTTAGACCAACTACTTATAATAGGCAACGTAACAGAAAGACACGCACCTTGAACCACCCTCTCCGATCTGTTTTGTCTTGCGGTATTTTCCTTGTATATCGTCAGTTGAGAGACAGGAAAACGTGATCGCAGTGGTGGAATCAGCGGTTATAGTGGACTGTCCGATGGATGACATAGTTGGAAGCAGGAATTCATGCAAGCGCCTAATGTGCATTGATTTCTTCACTCCATCACCGCACCAGTCCTTCCTGTCTGTCCATGTGCAAATCAAACGAAAATTTCGCACGAGAAAGTATCAATCAAAGGAGTTGGTTCAGGGTATGCATCTTTCTCCTGCTTCGCGTGCTTAGCAGAGTCGTTGGTCTAATGGGAACCTCTAGGAAGACTTTTTTTTGGCCAGCATTGCCATTCCGACCACCCATTCGTTTGCTAGCGCCTGCTCTATGCCTCGGCGGGACTGTGGTCCACTGGAGCGGCGTTTAGGTTTCATTTCTGTGGGCCTGAGACAGGTTGTGTATTAAACCGGGACAAGACGCCGAAGGCTGCTGAAATCGACTTGTCGTCATTTCTGTATCCCTGGATATTGGCTTTGGGTTATAAAGTTGGCGGAATTGTCACGGTGCATTTGTCGGTGGATGCCAGCATTATTATGCCGTAGAAACACCAACACCATGTCTACGTTGATGAAAGTAAGATGCATATTTCCACTGTTTGTACCTTCTAACATGTTGTTTAATAGACATATCGGGCTTGTTCCTTGGAGGACGCATCTCACCACATCTGGATTTACGCAGAAGGAATTCTCTCTATTCAAGCCCAGAGAAAGTCACCCAGTGCTATTGGACCTTTCCCACACTGTTTTGATCTGGCTCCTCTCCGCCTTCTCTTCCTCAACTGCCGCCACGCCTCTCTTCTCCTCGAACTTGGACGACTCCAACCACCGTCTCGAGTCTCATACTCGTCATTCTCCACGCCACTTCACCCATCCTTGCGAACACGAATCCAGTCTCATCAGCGCCTGGTCTAGCTTCATGCCACTACCCTAGTACTACTAGATCGATGCGCTCATGCCGCTGCTGCAGTATGACCTCTCAGGAGTTAGGAATGCCCTGCCGTATCTTTGGGAACCTGGGGGCATCACGGGCGTGCTGCACCTTCTCTTCCTCGTCTTCCTTGATCGTTCTCAGACGGATCACGACGTCCAGATCCGTATCACGTGAACGACATTTTTCCTGTTCCTCGCGCATGGCAGGTCAACCTGGCCCAAACTCTAGCGAGTCCTCACAGAGCGGTTTCAGCGCTCGGTCAAACATATCCTCTCCTCTGCGACTTTCGAGAGCGATATCTCCTTCTCAAGGCTCCGACATAGGTCAATCTATCACCAGTAGGCAAAACAGGATCCCCAGATAACTAGTAGTCGCCAATGATTCCGAACCTCGCACTTCCATATCTTCGTCTTCTGTGTAATCATCAGACAGCTATTCCTCACTTCTACATCGACCTTCTCATCGTTGTACTCCAAGAGGCTAAAGAGGGCCATTCGAGGCTTGGAGCCGGCCCTCCTTCCGTCAAGCTTTGGCTTTGACGCGGTAACGGGAAAGTCGCTTTCATTCAACGGGTGCAGGTCTTCCACTACAACTACCAGCGAGGAAGACTATGATGAGGAGGATGGTCGAGCTAGCCAGAAGGATATCATTGTTCTAGAGAAGAGGAATCCAGTCGTTCCCGATGCCAAAACCGGCCAAGCTAGCGAGCGCTGAGACATACTCCTCTTAAGCCGTTCTTGCTTGATGTTCGCTAAGATAAGTACGAAATAAAGGGAGATAAAGTTGAGAACAGCGAGTATAAAAGAGGTACCGTCATTATGGACAGGATTCTTTCTGTCTGTGAGCGCCACGATATCTCCGACACATGCACTAACGAATGGACATGCAAGTAAATAGTGCTCATTTTTTCGTCTCTTCCTATGTCTGAACTCTATTTGTGAATCTAGGTCCTGCCTCATTGCCAGGGATCCTACCAAGACCACGATCACTCACTTCCCACGGGACTTCTCCACCCATTGCGTCCCCTCCTGTCCCTGTCGCTGCTTATCCCTCACCTCACAGCAGGCCGCCTGCACGTGCGCCTTCGTCCAATATTTGTCGTCCTTTGATATTCAACCGCAGTCATCGGTCTTAGCTAGGCGGAATCTGGCAGCAACCGAACCTCAAAGATGAGCATGTTCGCATGATGAAAGAGGAGGCAGGCAGAGAGACTAGTTTTTGGTTCGGTGAACTTTTTACTTTTTGGAGCTTGCCTCCCAACCATTTACCTATTATTCTCACGGACTTTTCTTCTTGGACGGACATTTACGTACACATTTATGATACTTTTGTTGCAGCCAAAGCTTGCAAGTTTGTGTGCAAGTTCAGTCATTATGAACCAGCTCAGAAGATTAGGGCAGGCTCATCTCTCAACAACAGCCACTTTGCTACCTCTGACTCAGCAAACAATCACCTGAGTTCTCAGCTTTCCTTCCATTCCTCGTACCATTATTCCTACTATATGAATGTTTGAAACAACAATGCTCTATTTCTTAGGACGTGGAATTCAGGTCCCGAGCCGAGACGAGGTTATAGCCTATCAGACCTAGTTTAGCATCGTTTTGCCTCCGAAGACTTGCATAAAATGTGAGTTGGATTTGATCGGGTTGACAAAGTGCCATCTTGTTTTCGATAACTACGACTTTGTTCTCGGTACATGCCCAAAAAGAGGTGAATCTTAGTGTATCTTGACGTGAGTTGAAATGCAAAGGAAGAGTATTAAGTAATTCTTAGAAGTGTCTCTGAACAATTAAAAAATTTGCCCCAGATGCTGAAAAGGACTGACCCACATACAGCCTATTTGTACAAGATATTTGATGTGGCCCGGCTTGGATGAGCATTCGCGGTGAGATTCTAACCATAGCCCGAGCCAAAAGAAAAGCTTTGGATCTCAAACTACCAAAATTTTATCTCAGTTCACGAGAAAAGTACAATGAAGAACAAGGTGAAAGACATATATTTACATCCAATAGCTATTAAATAAACCCGAAAAGAAGAAAAGCGATACAAAGCAGGATACATTGTATTAATTCGGTCCGTCGAATTCATTATGAAACAAGAAAACGTCAGTCGACTTTTAACTCTCCATTTCATCCCATTCCCTCTCTAAATTCCAGCCTGATCGCCAATGGAAGCTTCCTCCCCCAACTTAACACCTTCGCTCCCATCCTCACTGCCCGTCAATGGACTCAATCCCTCTTCACCACCAACAGAAGAGGACGTTTAACTACATCAGGTTTGAGCGTGATTGTCGGAGAGTTCACACCGACATCGTCCCATGGAAGACGAATGTTGCTGTTGCTGAGGTTGGAACGTCATCATCCCCATTCCCATTCCGAAACCTGGCCCCATCGTTCCACTCCCAGCAAAACTCCCTCCACCGCCACCACTACTAACGTCAACACCAACTTGGCCTTCAGTGGCTCTGAGCTCGGCCCCGAGCTCACGATTTCGTGCTCCTTGAACTGAAATGAGCTGTTACAGGTATCGGATGTACTCGGCAGATTTTGAAGGACCATGGCAACTTGTCCTTTCGCACCACCAGTGCCGCTATAGGTATTACCATCATCATTTGTAAGTGAAGGGGCATTGTTGGTAGCATATGCGGCAACAGACGAAGGAATGGTGGGAGGGATGGGACTGGCAGAAGGAAGGGCGTCCAGCAAGCCAAATCCGAACATATTAAGTCGTCCAGCTGACTGAGCCTCGCCAGTCATCCCGGGGTCTGCGCCGCGTGCGATGGTTTGTTGAATTGGAGGTTGAGATGTGGAAGGAGACGAGGGTTCTTCGGCGATGGTAGTTGGAGAAGCGTTGGACTCTATTGAGCCATCTAGCATGAATTCTGGAATGACGGTAGCTAGCTCCCTAGAAAAGAAAGAAGGCCATTTATTCACCCCAGTATTTAAGCGACCAGAGCCTTCACTAAGTCCAACTCTTCACAAGCCTTCAGTCCTGGGGGACTGGGCTGGCCTTGCGGGTCCACGGGTGTCAGCAACGGAGGAAGAGTTGTCCTGTGCGTCGGAAGAGTCGAGTTCTGCGGAAAAGCCAGCTTCTGGAAGGTGGAAGTGTCAATACTCTTGGCGCAGTTGGAACCCGTCATGGTGTTGGTCTGAGGAAAGCGAGCGAACGCAGTGGAAGTACGGCCATAAAGAAGCAGTGGATTGGGCGTCGATATACGCAGAAAATTGTGGCCGTTAGTAGAATACCTAGAGTTTGGTTTCGACAGGATTGGAGGTGGCACATGCGCGGGGAAGCTGGCTGAGACCGCAAACAGCCTATTATGCAACCGTCAGGGTAGTGAGAGACAACCGAATGAAAATATGACACACTGGATATGCACGTCGGACTCCACGGTAGTCGGTATGAAGCTAGACAAAGCCGGTATGTGGGCATAAGTTTCAGTGTGTTTTGGCTGGGGCAGCAGTGAATCGTCTGCTGCGAAAGCGGTAGGACAGCGATGTGTAATAAATGAATAAAAATGACACATCTGCTATATATATCAGATTTGGCGCCGATTATCTTGCGGTTGGTCCATGCGGGTGTGCGTGTGGGTAGAAACGATGGGACTTCTGGCTGAAAATCGTGAATAGTCGATTGGGAACACGTTAGGGTAGCGCGGTAGAAGCCAATAAAAAATCTAACATACGTTTTATGGATGCCAGACTCCAAAAGGGTCAGTATGGGGCCGGAGGAAGTCGGTACGTGTGGGTGTATGTGACAGAATGAGGCTGGCTGCTGGAATCA
Source organism: Flagelloscypha sp. PMI_526 (assembly GCA_021399455.1). Lineage (NCBI taxonomy): Eukaryota > Fungi > Basidiomycota > Agaricomycetes > Agaricales > Niaceae > Flagelloscypha > Flagelloscypha sp. PMI_526. The sequence continues at coordinate 16,533 of JAJTUO010000158.1, forward strand.
TAAGTCGTCTACTGGACAAGTGTTAGACCAGCGCCGGATCTGCGAATTAGAATATGAATCGCCACATGCGTACACAAGGTCCTTACCGTGCCAGATTATGGCTGGGTGCTGTGGGCGCTGATCTAGGCGGAGGTTGAGTGCGCTGCCGGACCAAGCAGAATCTGGACAGGAGGAACCATAGTTATATTTAAGCTAAAAATGCAATTAATGGCATGTGAAATAACGTGACTTTCGTCATAGGAATTGTCTGGTCGGCACAAGGGGAGGAAGGCGCGTCAGGAGGAACGGGAGAAACGGAACACCATATTATCGAGGAAGAGGCCGGAGGAGGCAGAAAACGTTAAAAATGAGGTTGGGAGTAATATATATGTATAAATTCGTCGTTTGAAGGCTGCAGAAAGGTGGGACTTTATGGGAGTGGTGATGGTTGAGAGCAAAGAGCAGACGAGCGCAGAGACCAATTCTCAGGGCGATTTCTCGCCAAACCCTGTAAGTAGAACTCAGGCGTACGATAATCCAAAGCAAATAGTAGCCTATCCGCCTCAGAAACCTTATAAATAAGTCATGCTCCAAATTCGCTGACTCCAAGCTTGGATTCAATCTAGACCGGCATAAACAGCAGAGGTAAGAGTGAAGTCAGATATAACTATTTTTTTGGACAAACGCTGCAGGATGAAGGGCCAAACAGTCGCCAGCAGTGATCAGCCGTTGGGCTGTCTGGCGTTGGACTAGGGGGCTAGCGCACGTATATATAGACCTTGTCACTAGCTAGTCACACTATCTACTGTCTGACCTACACCACCACGACCCCGTCCGTCCTACTCTAGATGGTGACGAGAGTGGGCTTCGGCCTTCGCTCTGGTGCTCGGTCTCGACAAGAGGACCTCCCAGAGCGGGATGGATGGGTCTTTTACCGTGCTACATTGGCTGTGACCATCTTCGCCATTGTTCCTCGCGGATCACATGTGTTCCTTCGACACTCGCCATCTAACATTCAAGCAAAATCATGAAATCCGATATCATTCTTTAACGTGATGGTAACGCCCAGGGGGCTGACTATGGACCCAAGAGAGGAGACGCACGAACCTGGGGACCACGAGAAGACAGCTAAACGACCATCCTTACTTTCCTTCGAACTTCGATTTACAGTGTTCACCATCTACATTCCACGATACGCACCTTACAGAGATCCGATGAGGAGCCCACTATCCTTACCGTCGTCACCAACCGTCCATCCCGACAACACGTCCATGTACGTCCCAACCGCCGACCATTTAGCCCCATGCCTCCACACCTCCCGCCGCCTTCTGAAAACACCGTTTGAGTACATCACTAAGGATCTATGAGACATTGACACAGAGAATACAGAGATATTGAGATTTAGGATATGAGTTTATTGATTTTTATATGACGCGCGAGGACGCGCTTTTCTGAAAGACGGGAGCCTGGACTAGGGGGCTAGCGCACGTCTATATAGACCTTGTCACTAGCTAGTCACACTATCTACTATCTGACCTACACCACCACGAACCCGTCCGTCCTACTCCAGCGTCATATCAGGTATAAAGTATATAGTCACGTTCGAGTCACCTAATGAAAGCTTGGTTTCGGACCACCACCTCTCGTCTGACTAGCACAATGTTGTTCACGCTTACGGGCGGAGCAAGTTGATCAGTAGAGAGCGGCAAATGCCAAATCATCGCGATTTTACCCAATGTCGCGCTGGAACGTTCATTACTCGATGAATTCGCGAACCCTTTGGACATCGAAATCTGATTAGATATCAAAATAGTTTATTTTATTTTATTTTTGGTAAGAAAACACCCATGGAGAGATATCCGTTGTCGCAGTCTGTCGTCCGCTGGGACGCGACCCCACACCTTGCATAACATCGTTTTCGGGGGTTTTGAGCGAACTCGTACTCCGTCTATCTAACGCCAGTCAGGATGCGAAAACCTTCGCTGCCTCGCTGTCATTCAAGTTGCAGTGGTGTCCGCAGCTGCCCCAGCCCAAACAAATATCTCTGGGGCTATTCTTCGGCTTTCATTCACTCCCTCCAATGACCTCGCTATATTCCATAACAATAGGCGAAGACGTATCCGATTATCTTGATATTTTTTCAACTAAGCCCATTATCCGCGTATCGCAGGCCATCCCCCAAATCCTTGGAGGCCAATCGAGAATCTACAATCCGTTTGAAACTCGTAGATCATGAAGGGAAAGAAACATGAAGTGCAATTTGGGATTGCTTCAAGATAACACAAACGGCGAATTCTGCTGATACGATATACGGAAAGTGAGAAAGCTCATTTTATAAAGAATAATACACTGCAAAGGGTAGAAAACCCGGCGGGACCGCTTGGTTCTTGAAGAGCATTCTACCCACCGTTACATCTTGCTCTAGTACAACTCGCATGATAGCTGGGTCACAGCCCTGACTCATGTATCGGTAGTGGGATAGACGGATAAATGCTGAGACTGCTATTCTCAACAAATTTAATAAATATTTCACGCGTCACTTGCACATGTGTTGAGTCATCGTCGTTCATTTTTAATTTCGTGGCGGCCTTAGATACGACAGTGATGAATTCGATCCGACAGCATCGTGTACCATGGTATGATTCTGTTAACCGGCACTATGGAAGTGCCCATCCACATCTTTGGTCCTGAGATATAATTATCCTATTAGATGATAAATATTGGTAGCTGTATGCCACAGAACACAGCGGCAAAGGTACAAGTCCGCTTTGGCCCTTGAGGAAGGTGAGGTTTCGAACCAGGGTAAGCATATGAAATCCGTCTATTGGCTCTCAGGTTTCTACTAGACCCTCGGTCAACACTGTTTCCTTGGCGTACTATCCGGAGTCCCTTTACGCGAATCAGCCCGTCATCGGGATGGTTGGGACCTGAAACTCGTGATGGTTTACAGTTTGACGTGTGGTTATAAAGACTCTAACGTCTCTAGGAAAGCAGTGCTTCTCAATTTGTGTCCCTTGGGTAATCGGTTTGCTCAAGTATCGACAAACGGGTGAACCACTTCTTTGTTCCCCGCTAGGGCCGAGACTTGGTCCCCTCTTTCGCATGGTCAAAGAAAGCGCTTCGACTTCCGCTGATTTCCCTGCCTGCCAATGGCGTCATTTAATACAGGAGCAGATCTAGGTCCGCGTTCTCCGAACTTCTCCGCCTTCTGTAGTACTCTTGACAGAGAAATCCATACGTGTGCCGAACTTCCACAAGATGGAGCCCTTTGCATCCGGATTTGCAACGAGCCGAAAAACAAATTTCATCGCTCTTATCATTTGAGTTCTTCGTCAGGTTAAAAAACAATGTATATTGGGATGCCTTTGACGGACAGGAAGTGCCTAAAGCAGTACGAAGTTGACAGTTCTCTATCTATTTCTGAGCTAGTCACGTCTCACTCCTCTTTGTCAAAGCGGAGTCCCTGTCCCCCTCGAATCTGGAATAATATATACGGAATTCCTGGTCCGATAACTGGACCTTTCAAAGGGAGATGGCAATCGAGCTAGAGGTTCATCGCATGTCATTCAAAATTGCCTCAATCCTTTTCGTCAACCGATTCCGTACCGTCGGACGAAAATGTTAGTGATGCAATCATCTTGTCTAACCCTCTTCTATGAGGAAGAATGGGAAAGAAACTCTGTCCTCCTCGTCCAGCGTCACTTTCTTTTGCCAGTCGAACTTACTCTAGAAAGGAGAGCGAGTGAGTTTGGGCTTCATTATTGACCGCACGATTACGATTCATCGAAAATGTGAGAACTACATGACCACATTTGGAATAGATGAATCTCAAGAACGTCAGATGCGACCTTCATATGACCAGGTCAGTACCTTGTCCTTCCATTATTCTCACGGGTTCTTCTGTATCCTCCATACTTCACGCAACAAAACTATGCAATGTTATCTGACGTGTCTTTTCTCTTTCCTAAACAAGAACACCACGTTCGCTGGTGAACTTTTACGTTTCGGGCAGGATTGCACCTTTATCGTGCTTCCAACCTTCCAAATATTACGAAGCATCTTGTTCGCAAGTGTGCCTTGTTGCGGAAGGGGACATTTAAATAAAACAAAAAGAAGATGCAGAGATTCGAAGTTGACTGTGGAAGCTTACCTTTTTTGTCCAGATAACCTCGTGCATTGATGGGTGCCTTCCTCCCGTGCGGTGGCTTGGCGAAGAGACTTCGTATCTTAGAATTCCTGCCCCACATAAAAATGTACCTAGTCAACTCTTTGGACCAGTACATACAAATTGGTTCAATTTCTTGGCCGTAAACCTTTAGTTATACATCTTTCCGCTTTGTATCTCATACAATACAATCGGAGAAACGAAGCTTGGTCAAAACGGGAGTTACAACCGTCAAAGACGTATTTATGTAAAATACCCAGTCTTCGTCTGATTTAGAAGGACTTGCTGGTAGAAGGATTATTCCATGCAGCAAAATGTCCTGACCAAGAATGGGAAACACAGCATACTTCATCAAGACGCGATGTGTAAATTCCTTGTAGGAGTTTTGAATTTGTGATGGTGAACGTGAGAATAAGAATTTGTCAATACGCGAACCTGGATCGGTAGACCGGGAGGATGGCTTACTTGACTTCCCTTCGTGCGGATATAACAGTTCTCTTCGATTTATTTGCCCAAGCCTAGTAGGCAAACTGACGTGATTTGGAATGGCACTGCAAGCAGAGTTCACTATAGGAATTGGCTTCGCGTTAGAGATCGTAAATCGAAAGAGCTTATTCAATATCAATTAATTCATTTAACGAGACAAGTGTCATCAAACATCTGTTAAAAAAGGAGGAGCCTCTCATCCCACCATCGACATGGTTGATACGCGAGAGACAAGTGTAATTGGCGTCATCCTGCTTCGTCGATAGTTAGGCGCAGGCAAGGAATTCACGTAAGCGAGGACACACTTCTTCAGAGACCAGACTTCGATACCACAGCAAAAAGGAAGACGCTGCTAAATGCGCTCGTTTAACGAAGTATACTCTGGAAATCGAAGAAGTGTGACCTGACTGACATCTGACATGGGAAGGAGGACCTAGACTCATAAAAGACTCCAGTTCCATGGAGGCGGGCCATTCGTAAGGGCAATGGGTCCTAAAACAGAATAAACTCTGTTACGGCACTTCTGTTCCCAGAAGGAAAGGAACCCGTCGGAGAGGAGCAAGAAGCCCGCATGGTAGAGTAAGCTACTGATGAAACCGACGCCATGGATTATAGAAATCGTTCCTCGATGGCGAACGTGGCTCTCAATATGGATACAGGACTTTTCAGCGGGAGGCGACTAGAAAGGAAGTTAGTTGACTGCGTAACGGAATGATGGCTTGGCATTGATGAACAAACCCGAGTGTGACTAAGGGCTGACTTTGAAGCAAGTTGCATTAAATGTTTCCCGATGGATAAGATCCAGAATGAAATGAAGAATTCACTCGGAAAGTAACGAATGGCTCAGAATCTGAGGCAATATCAGTTACCCGATTTGAGTAGAAGTTGCCATGCCGCTGGAGGAAATTGACCATATATGCAAATTTCTGCGTTTAGGGTAATGATCTCAAATGCGAAAAGATAGAAACCCTATGTGCTATTTGTTTTTTACTTTATTTGAAGTTCTCTCTCGGCGAGGACGAAGCCTTATGAGAAGCTTTCGATATGGTCCTCCCTGCTCAGGCTGGCAATATGCTCTTTGGCCTTCCCAATTTCCGCGAGCGCACGCTTCAAAATCACGACGCCTGAAAGGTATGATGTTCTATATCAAACAGTATAGCTCAATTGAGATATTCTAATCGTCCCAGACTGTGGACCAATACTGTCGCTCGTGGGCTGTTTTCCCATGTTTAGCCCTTCGCCATTGAGGAAGGCTTTGCATATGAAAGGCCTCAGAAAAAATTCTAGAGTCATAACGTATGTTGTAAAGGATTAGAGATCAACAGGGGGATACCCCATTGTGCTCTGAGCTTCAAAGAATCTTGCATTCGGTGGAGTGGCAACATGGACCCTTTATAGCTAGTAGCACGGTCCTGTTGTAGTTCATCAGGTCTCTATGTACATTCATTGCATAGCGCTGCGTGTGAGTGCCCAGCCCAGCCTTTCCCTCGTCAACCATTGACTTGAATTGGAGATTATTTTGACGATAGTGGAAGGCCTACATGGATAGAAACATTCTCCCAATATCGTCTCATAATCTTATGAGCACATTCAGCTCAGCAAGAGCTGGAGGATTGGAACCTCTGCACGAGCCAAGCGAAGAAATAGTAGTATCGGGAGCTTTCAATTGAGATTCCGTGGAAGGACGAGGTGTAACGTCAAAAAACTCGCCAAGAGTGATCGTTGTGGATCCTTGGTGGCGGGTTTAGGAAGCGGTGAGTTGCCGCGAGGCGTCCCAAAAGTTCGGACGCTCTCACGTGATGGACCTCTTCGCCTCTTCGCCTCTTGCATTCCACTTCCACGGTCCACGGTTTCTTCAGGCAATCTCTACCTTCTATCTATTAAATCCCCGTCACGTAATATTTTCTCGCACGTTGGCTACATCGCTCCTTCATCTTTATTTTTCTGTTGCCGCTCATTCGGGGAATGAGATTGAGCGCAAGGAGAACTCGCGCTGTTCCTCATACACACATGGATCAACACTTGATGCTAATTCCCATGGTTAAATGGTCCTCATATGTGATGCTTGTTCACTTGAAAACTTTTACAGAGTCCCGAGATTACCTGGGCCCTCTTTCAAACTTGGCGAGACCCAAGGAGATCATCAGCCTTTTGTTCCTCTGGGGGGAACGTGCTCACCCATTGTTTCGGTAAGGTTTACCAGTGTTCCGAGCGGACAGTGAGCACCCACAACGGCCCACAACCATTGCTGATCAAGGTTCGAAACGCCACCATCAGGACCCAAACCTGTGAAGCTGGGTCAGGTTCTTCTCACAGTCCAGCACCGAAGTATATCCACGGTCAATGTCGTGGGTATTTTCAAAATAAGTCGAGCGTGCTCATGGTATGCAGTGCTGCGAATCAGTACTTGGAGTTTGTTTGCAGACACAAGTGTGATGGTGTATGGGGGATGAACGGTCGTTCACATTCTTGACTGCTTTCCCACGTGTGATTTTCGATACGATCGACGTTGAAATTCAATCGCTGGTATGCATATTATCTAATTTTCTAGATTTCTTGTGAACTAATCACTAGATAGCATAACAAACCTCGTATTTTGGGGGTGAAGCAATCCTTTTTGTCACTTCGAGTTGGAGCTCGTTCTGTCGCGGGAAACTACAAAGGCAGGGAGAGTAGGAGAAATGTATTCTTGGAGTACATCTTCTTTCCCCGCATTACTCCTGACAATCTTCACTGTCAGCGGTCTCCTGCATCGGTCCAGTTCAACTGTTCCAGGTTAGTTGCGAATGGGTGTAGGCTATATGGCTGAAATGTACTAAAACTGCGGTTACCTCCAGATATACCAGCTGCATGAGACCTGTGGTGGCTTAGCTTTTGCCGAGCGACCAACCTCACCCAACCACACGGGTACACACCTGACAGGCAATTCAAAACATTTCAGCCCAGGAAATGATGTGATATTGGACGCGATTGTACCTTAACGGCGATGCAGAAAGCAATAGGCATTTTGTAAGTCATTCAATCATCCCCGCTCATCCGAGGATTTGCCCGCCGGTTTAAAGACCTTTGCGGATCCATCTCCGGCCTTCTTCCCAAATTCGTTATACTCACGCAGACAGCGCTCAAATTTTCAGTAACCTACTGTCGCCCTACTGTTCTCCTAGAGAAAGATGGCAGAAGAGTGCTGAGCTGTTATCTTGAGGTCTTTCCGACAGTCTCATTGTTTCTTCACATAATTTAGCAGCTCACAGATACCACATACCTTGGAAGAGAATAGTATGTGCGATAGCTCCAAACTCGTTCCACAAGACATGGACGGACCTCCGTTTGTATCTTTCGTGCTTCGCCTTGATGAATTCCACCTTGAAAAATTCGAATTGATGGTCGCTTTCCGGGTTCGTACTCGTCCAGCTCATGTTCCATTTATCTGGTACGACTATCGTGCAGTAATGTATGCTCTTTCACGTGCTTACGGAAGCCAGAGCGAAGGTGTTTTCATATTCTGTACGGAATCACTCCATTTTCAGTCTGGAACACTCCTGTGTGGACAAAGGAGATAAATCTCCTCAGCTGCACCAGTGTCATTTCCCACTTGCTGTGTTATTTGTTGTCGGCCGTGACCAAGTTCGATGAGAACGGTGTAGTTCTCGGCAAGGTCAATCTTGGCTTTGGTTCCATTTGGTCAGGGAATAGTGATACATCTGCCAATAAAAGAGTTCCAAGGTGTTGTAACCCGAGTCTTAAGGACGATTTCACCGTGAATGACTTAGCAGAATCGATTAGAAGAATATTTCCCCAGTCCAAGTCGATGGCTCTGGGTCTGGACACGATCATTCAAGTTGTCCGCAGGCGTTGTTTGCGTCCGGATGTCCCGGGTAAATCCGCCAAAGATTGGCGGTGGTTCATTTTACAGGTGCAAGGGAAAGTCGAACCCGATTATAGGAGACATTCCACTTTTCACCCGAAACTTGTTCAAAGAAATGCAAAACAGCTATGTGCAGGTGTGACTTGCACCACAGGAAACGAAGAGGGTTCGAATGAGGGGAGTCATTCCTTGGCATCTTTCAATGTCGCTGTCAGAAGCTGAACGAAAGGCAAGAACTGCCAAAAGGAGGTCAGCGGAGGAAAGCCGGAATGAGAGGTTAAAAATGGGCAAGGGGGAAATCCACGGGTGCTGTTCCCTGGTTGCTTCCCGCCGCGGTGCCCCGTTGTTCGTACCTGAGATCCCTACTTTTTCTGTGCGCCCCGCGGTTCGAGGGACCAGTCGCAATTCTGAAAGTTGTTTCTGTAAGGAGAGACGTTCGCCGCCAGACCGCCGGATACTCATTTCTCTTATAAAAGGAACAACAGTGAATTTCACGAGATGGAGAGCAAAGACGGCCTGCTCTCGTCTCCCTCTCCCAAGCACGAAGAAGACACGGACATGGCTGCCCTTGTTTCTGCCCCACCCGCCGCTCCTCACACTCTAGGCGGCGGCGCCGCCAAACGCAGTGGAGGTGCTTATCGACCAACGCCCGCGAAGACCTTCCAATGCCGTGGCTTTGGCGATTGTCGGATGGTCTTTTCGAGAAGTGAGCATCTGGCTCGACATATCCGGTTTGTAGTAATTTCATTTCGTTGTTCCATCTAATTTCTGAAATTTTTCGACCCCTCAGGAAGCATACGGGTGAACGGCCATTTGCTTGCCACTGCTCTAAGCAGTTCTCTCGACTTGACAATCTCCGTCAGCACGCGCAGACCGTTCATGCCGACAAAGCTGAGGAGAACGAGGCAATGATGCGCGATCTGACCTCGCTACACGCTACGATGATCGCGTCTCATAAGACCGGTCGCAGACGAAATCCGGCAAAGGCTCGACCCGGCACGGCAACCGGCACGGAAGGTGTCGCTCACAATCCTCACAGTCCAACCAGCCCTACCTTCGACTCCCCCGTTGATGCTCGCAACCGCCACTCGTTTGCAGCTCCATCTCCGACCTCGCCCAATGCTTCAGCTGCCTCGCCGAGTGCGCAGCCAAATTCCTTTCTTGGTCCTCACTCAGTCCGTATGTTTCAAATCTTTGCCTCTGAACATAAAGGAGATTGACTTAAATTTTCCTCTATCAGCCTCAACCCATCCCAACGCCTCCCGGAGTGCGACGAACAAGTCCTTTCTCGGCCCAGAGTCCGCCACCGCCGAGACCCAGTACGACCAGCCCTTTCTCCAGCAGCGCTCCGTCGCTCCCATCGAGCCAGCCTCCCATGCCGAGTCCATTTCAGAATCCATTTCCTCACGTAAGCCTTCTCACCTTGATTGTCATACGTAATGACATGCTGACCGCATCAATGTAGGAGAGGACGACAACACCGTTCACACCTTTCAACAACCCTTTCGAAAGCCCGCAACAGCAACCCAACTCAACCACAATACCACCAATTCCTCCTTTCGTCCCTCCACAACCACAGGTGTCGAGTCACGATTGGGATCAACCTTTCGTTTTGGGCCAACCTCCACTTCCTTTGGGCAAACGAGCACAACGTCCAGTCATCGATACTTCGACTCCGAAGCACCAGCGACAGCCACCGTCTCCACCTTCGGCAACGATGACACAACAGGTCTCTTTAGATTCGAGGTCCCCGATCCAGGCTCCAGACCCCAGACGTCCTCTGGCGCAGGAGGATGGGAACTCCCACCTCTTTCCTCCATCGTCTCACGCGTCGCACTTACCAGTCGGCCACCAACAGCGTCAGGAGATGACCTCGCATCAAGTGCCATGGATGTCAGCTCAACAAGCAGGCCAAGTACCTCCACAGGAACAACATTGGCAAGAGCAGCAGAACAACGAGTTCTACCGTTACCAACACCCTCCAGCCGGCCGGGAACAAGCACCGGCCCCGACTACGATGGAGGCTTTGCAGCTGGGCGTGGGTTTGGGTTTGGGCATAGATCCGGGGAGCGGGGAATGGCCCCCGGAGCAAGTGATGGAAGTGGATATGGTTCCAGTTTCTCAACTGGACGGCGGGGTAAGTTTGCATCCAATGCCGACTTTTTTTCTTCCCCCCGTTTCTCATTTTTTTTTTTCGCCCTCCACTCAAGATGTACGCATGGGACGACCGACCTCCGCCTCTGTCAGCTTCCTCCTCGACAGGCCCTCCACCTCCTCCCACGGCTACCGAGGACGAGATGGCCCGGAGGACGTCGACATGGACGACTCCCCATTCAGCTTCAATGTCGGCGGCCGGGAAGCAACAGCCGTCACCGCCTCCCATGTCAATCCCAATCCAAGGAAACGACCTCTCGACGATGATTCAACACCCTTCGGCTTCAACCTCTACGAGTCCACAGATGAACGGCCAAGGAGTCGACGCAGGTCATCAGGTCCTGTACCATCCTCCACCATCACAACAGGGGATGGGGGCCGACCCACTACCTCATCCGGGTTTGGATTCTCCTATCTCTCCCTCGGGTCTCGGGATTCCGGAGAAGGAGCGATATCGACTAGAGTTAGCACGTCAGCAGCTCCAACAGCTGTACGCTCAGAGGGGGATGAGAGACGTACGCCTTGCTTATCAAAGTCTGCTTGTCCCCACTGATTAGCATGTCACAGGAAATGGCTCCTCTCCAATCAGCTCCAGCGGGTTGGGGGGCATCGTCATCAGTGGATGGAAACCCTCAACAACTTCACCATCATCCTCTACCTCCTCCTTCAATCCAGCAGCCAACTATGTATCACCATCAACCTCACCATCACCAGTCGGCAGTCGTCGCTCCCCCTCATCCGCATCACCCTCCACAACAGCAGCACTCCTCACAACATCAGCTTATGTACGGATGGATGCCAGCCCATCAGCAGATGCAGCAGCTGCACCGGTATCAACAACAAGCTCAGCTTCAGGAGGGTGGAGCGGTGTATCATCCGGGCGGGAACGTGTTTTGACAAAGCTGAGAGGTCCTGCTGTTAGTGGCTGGAATGGTGGTGAGTGAGTGTAACTTTTTCGCTTTCAAACTAGACAATGTCGACGGACTATTTGGCCCTTTGGCCTTTGGACTTGCCCTTCCTTCTTGTACATATCCGACTGTGTATCTGTATTGTACAGCTCCTATAGTCGCTTCCCTTCCTCAATTGCGTCTCCCTCTACTACTCTCCTTGCAATTTCTTTTCTCTACCCTCTCCTGTACATATTACGTATCGAACCAAATATTCTTCCCTCCTTTTTTTCTCCTCTTTCTCTCCGATTCCCCTTCTCCATTTCACCGAACTCCAAAGTACCTAGTGTACATAATATTTCCCCCTTCACTTCTGTTTGCATTCGTCATTCGCTATAGTTTGGGTCTTCTGGATGGATGTGACATCCTTTTTCTTTACGATAGTAAACAAGTAAGTCAGACTTTGTACGTAGTCGAAATAAAGTTTTGTTGTCAATTTTCTCTGAACAAGGTTTTGCCATATCCTCGTTGACAATGACACTCCTAAATGACACTCCTAAATCAATGGTAACAATCCATGCAGATTCCAAAAATGTTCCAGGCTACAGGACTTATTTCCTGGCATCTCAAAGAAGATATTATAATGATTCTAGACAAGTCCGTGAAAAATGTATGGTCGAGAAGATATGGCGTTTTCCCATCGAATCTTCATTTCCTCTGGCGTTAATGGTGCCTCAACATTCACACAACGCATTTTCGGGGCAGATATACCTCTCTTTTCTATGAGTTTGATTGCATCTTGAAGTCTCAAGCTGATTTCCTCCAGCGGCAAATCAGATGAGTAAACCTCGAAAACAATTTCCGGTGGTGCTGCAAGTTTAGCAAGAAGAAGTGTATTCGTCAGAGCGTTGAGTTCTCTTATTGCTTCCAGGCTTGGAGTATGAGCCGTGATACCACCAAGTCGAATTTGGCCAATTTGCCCGATAGTTCGGAGGGTGCCTGTGGAGAGAATGGGACCATCTGCGTAAGAAACGAGATGAAGAACCTGCAAAACTGGAGTATAACAGGTGGAACTGGAAGAGAGTAAATGGGCCGCTTGTATGCCAGCAAGTGAGAGTCTTTCCAATGCTGGAAAAGAACGAGTGGGGTTGCCCAACAATGTCTCGTCGATTAGCGAGACATCATAGACGAGGCTGAGAGATACGAGTGTGGATGCGCATAAGTCAAGGACAGAGACAAGGGTTGAAGAGACACCGGGGGGTATGTCCCTGCTTCCACCCTGTTTCAAATGGATGAAGAGATGCCGAGGTCTGTCTGCTGCTGTTGGAAGGTTCGAAAGCTGCTCTGCTAAACGCTGGAGTGCGGATGATTCATCCACTGGAAATGATATCGCAATCGACGTCGGGATGGTGCACTAAATAAATATGTCAGGTATTAGAAATAGCTAACGCAAGCTCTAACATTCTCTGTGGCGTTTTGGAGAGAGGAAAAATCTGAAGTATTGGAACTGGAGTCTAGAGACCAAGGGTTCATCATATAGAGTCGGTAGAGACGAATGTACAAGCAACAGGAGAGAGGATGAGGGCAGAACGAAAGAGAACAGGTGCCAGCGCTGGTCCGTGGTGAAAGAAATCGGACATCACTCGTCGCCCAAACAGGTCGATGTTCTCAACAAAACGATAAAATAAATAGGAACCGTGCTGTAAAAACAATCCTTCGTACTCCTATTCACCAATTACGAATCACTGGATCAGGTTTCCCTTGCTGTTTCCTCATCCGAAGCCAACCCTCTACACTCAGTAATCCCGGATACTGCTGTCGAAGCTCGAAGATATTTACGTGCGATCCATCTTCTTCCAGGAACTGTCAAATGAAGCAGGGACACATGAAATGTATGCTAGGAAATGCACATTACAACGAACTTTGAACATTTTCACTGTCTTTTGAGGGAGAAAATTCACTACGAAGCCAGGAATCCAGGCCACGCTGGCTTTTGATCGACCACCATACTGGATCTTCAGCAAGATTGAATCAGTACAGTCGACTGTTTAGATAAAAACAAACGCTGTAACCTGGCGGTATATCTCTGCTAACTGCGGGATCGTCACCTCGTCCCCAGCTAGGGCAATCTCCTGACCTGTGTACTGTTCTGGACTCAACAGACTCTCAGCAGCAAAATACGCAACATCAGCCACTGCGATTAGCTGAATTGTCCCACCTTTTCCCAAGGCGGCAGCAAACAACCCCAGGACAATTGCCCGGCTAAGACCATCATTGATCGCTGGGAAGTTCTCCATAAAAACGACTGGTCGTAAAATTGTGCATGAAATCCCAGTATCTCTCACAGCTTCTTCTATGGGGGCCTTGGAATCGAAGTGTGGGACACCAGTATTACGATTTGCCCCTTCAACCGAGGCAAAAACAATATGCTTCAATCCGGCAGCTGTGGCTGCGCGTGTGAAATTCTGTCCATACTGGATCTCCTTCTCAATGCCTACGCCCCCGTATGGGGTCGTGACGAGGAATGCACGCTCGATCTTATGTGATGTGAGAATGTTCGTAAGTGATGTTATATCTGCCATGTCTCCCTTGATAACGTTTACTCCTACAGCCACGATCAATAATATCTCCGCCACACGGAGTAAGGCATTGAAGAAAACACATACCGGAGGAGGTCAGTTTTTTCCCAGTTTCACTATCAGGATTACGGCTTAAAGTAAAAAGAGAGAACAGTTCTGGTATATCAGAGCGTAGGGAGCGCAGACGATCTATGACTGCCCCGCCTTGTAGACCAGTACCGCCAATGACAAGAATGTTAAGCATCGAGAAAGGAAACGGAATGTTGAGATACATGGGCATTCGACGGCTGAGCGCGTTTGCCTAAATACCAAGATTTGTCGAGTTTAGCTCATTCCGTGTTGCCGAAGCTTATGTGTGCATCCAAATATCCCGACAGGATCGCGGTTACCCTCATTTACACCCGTAAGAACTGTTCATGACTCAATGCAATCCGGAGATCATAGACCCTATTAGCTGTAAAGGTTTAGATCAACATCGCCCAAACTTCCCGTGTCGCTACTGGCGACTTGCTACATCGTCAATCATAGCACTTCGAACCAGACACTTCCCCAACGTGCTCCACAAAATATGTGGTATGCTTCTCTCGCATTTGTTCCATCGTTATGTCCAAGAATATGACTTCCTTAGATTTGCTGTCTTACAAGAATTCTGAGCCCTGAGATTCAGCGGGTATACCTGCGTCTCATACACCGATATTCGAAAACCATTTATCTAAGCTCTAAGCTTATTAACCTACCAACATCCTCATCGCTAGCAAATTGATTTCCCGCCTGTTTTTCCAACCAGGGACCCAAAAGAGTGAATAATTATACCAGGGAATTGAGTGCAGCGGTCCCGACTTGGGCAAGCGGTTCACCAGCCGCCTTTTGTATGATGGATCCCTCATTCCATCAATCCGTGCTTAGTATCATGTTGAGGTTGGTCAACATGCGACACATAAGTTTGTGCAACTTCTACCAGAAACACAATCCACTAATCAGTCGGGGACAAAAGGGCAGCCAAAACACTGACGAATTTCTATTGGGAGTATGTCATCGTCCACCTTGGTCTGAGGCACTCGTCCGGGACTGAGTGAGTTTTCATTCATGTAGCTTCCAAACCCTGCGACCGTTTGATGTGCTGGTGCCTTTTTACGGAGATCCCGTCTCAAAAGAAGATTGTAAGTCAATGTGAGCGAGTACGCCCTGCCGAGTAACCAAACGGCTCCAGCTTGTACTGAAAAACGGATATATTTAAGTTTCAGAGATTCGAAAGAGGCTAAATCACCCACAGTTCGTCCCAGTCAGCTTTTGGAAGAGGATCTCGACAATAATAGCACAGAGAGCCGTCAAAGACCCGGTTTCCAAAGCTGAAGCCATCAATCGACTAAGGATACTATTACAAGAATGAGTGGAGTCGTGTGAGTGAAGAGAAAGTGCTCATACTTTTGGGTTTGCTCAAAGGTCGCTCGCTTCTTGGCTTGCCACAAATAATAAACGAGAATAACGGCAATAAGTACATCATCAACTGCGGATGTGACCTACTCGCATGGAAAGTTCCATATGGTAATTCAGTCGACGAGATTAGACCAGACTCACAAGCCAAATACTGGTCTATAGCTGTGTTAGAGAAAAGAAAGCGACATCCACCCGAAGAACGTACCGGAAGCTTCTGACGAGCTCGAGCTTCAACACTGATTGTTTGAAAGAGAATCTGCGGATCCATGATCAACTCAAATGGTTATGGTAAACTGACCTGACCGTACGTTCATCATAGCAACTGTGAAACCTCCTCCATACTACTCGGATATTAGTGAAAAATTCTCGTGGAATGAAATGGGTACTTACGGATAACAATACACCTGCCATTAATATCAAAGCAACCCAAATGTTCTTTGACCTAGAAAAGATGTTAAGATGTACAACATTACAAGCATGGTCCATAGACGTACAATCTCCAGATGCGACTAATCAGGAAAGCTTGAGAGATCTAGTTAGGGTGATTTACGACACAATTAAGATGTCATACTTTGTACAATAGCACCAACAAGTTGAATGCCAAACAAGTAGGCAACTCGGCCAAAGAGGAACTCTTGCTTGAGGTATGCCGGGTCACCATAATGGGTAATAGAACCTAACGCAAATCGAATTAGAAATTGAATAAACGCAACAGCTGCAAATCATCACTTCGATAGATCTAGGAAGAACACTCTGAGAAGAGCGGGCCATAAGACTGGGCAATTACTGACTCGTGTATATTGTCCACACAAAGCTATCACAAAGTTAAGACTGATGATTATCTGAGGACGAAATGACCCACAAAACGTGTCGACAACGAAAACCGCTGCAACCACAATTTTCATGTACATCTCATCATTGTAGTATTTGAAGTATGTGTACTAACAGAGAAGTCAGAAGTGCAATAGAGACGGCATAGGCTGCGAACCCCATGGGTTAACCTAATCCGCGTTAGCAGGGAATGAAGGTCAATAAAGAAAGCGGCCAACTGAATCGCGAATAGCGCAGTATTGATCCAGGAAGATATCATGAGACAGCTGTATCACCATGTAAAAACTCCCAGCTTGAAAGGTTTACAACAACTCACCCAACCATGGAATGAATGTTGGTCATATTGGGTGAAAAAAGAAGCAGCAAGGGAAGAAAAATTGAGCGATTCAACGTCGTCAACCTGTCATATATAAGCCATTCAGGAAAGAAGCTCTCGACACTGCACATGGCATTCTTGTCTAACCGTTGACAGCCAACTAAGCGAACCGGCAAGACTTAAAACGCAGCAATGGTGGGGTGGTGTGGAAGCAAGTTTTTGTATGGCTCAGCTTCTATAACCTTGATCAAGTCGGCCAAGGCGTTAGGAACTTCAAGGCATTGAGAAGAGAACGGCTACAGGAAAAGTTACCCTCGTGGAACATTGCAGAATCACGGAGGGATCACCTGTTTCATCCCCATGGGGCACGGTTGCAAGCAATTCCCACGAAAGAATGCATGGTATGTCCTTCTAGATATTAGTTAAAATATATTGGACTCATATGGATCCTGAAAAACGATATTAATATTGGTTCTAGACATCTAGGTTCAGTGGAGTCTATAATTGAAGGGATGTTATGATGGCTGGTCTCAGGCCGGATTACAGATCTTGTCAGTTCATTGAACGTCTTTGAGCTCCCACGACCACCCTCTTGAGCACCCTTCTGTCGCGTTTGATGTCCCAGATCCTACGAAAGGGACGGAACCGTGACGCACCTTGAAGCATCAGGGGAACCTGCACCTTTCTGTTCTTGAAATCGAAGGGTTCCCGAAACTTCGCATGCGATCTGATATTCAAGTCCAGCGTTAAACTCTCACAGTGAAAAATCCCTGATCCACTCCTCACGTTGGTGTACGCTTCCGATTTCCTCCTCAACGTCGCCTCGCCCAATCATCACCTCCGCTCAGCCATCAGTCTGCATGGATGGTGACAGTGGGCGACAGTGTTGATGTCATTTCGCTGCCCGGGGCACACTCACACTCACAATCACCGATCCAGCCTCACCTTCTTGTGTCCAGTGGCCCAAACCGGCCTGTTTCCAGAAATGTTCATCCCTGCTACGTACGACTTCTATGAAGAAATTGAAGAATTTCCGTAAGCCATCTGAAGACTCCAGTGTTTTGATTTGTACACAGCATTGCCAGACTCAGTAACAGAGTATGAGCAATTAGGACTGGCCCCTGGTTCGGAGATGCTAACGTGCAACTCGTACTCTTTCCCAGATTGATTCGATGACCATATCTTGTATGGAACCTCTCGACCTTCTAATCTTGCCCAATCGGCCTAGCGGCCATGGAACCACATCTCGATACCTTACCATCCCACACATGTCGTCCAATATCTGAAACATAGTCATAGAATAAACCCGTAGAGATGCCAACGCCAATTTCCATCGTAATATTTTGAACTAGTTTGAAGGATCCGGCCCCTCGTCCGACCGTCGAAGCACATTCACCTGGTCATTGCGTAGGCCCCACGAACTTTCCTGATCCTTCGATCTCATCCATTGTTTGCCCTTTCCCTTCCCGGAATATGAAGCTACAGGTTAATAATTACCCAATCTCAACAGTGGCGATCCTTTGCGGGCTCCGACAAGTTATGTTCAACCGCCGAATACACGGCTCCTGTGAGCTCTTTTGAAATTGAGCTTGGAGGAGCAGAGAAAACCTGGACCGCCATCCCTCCCTAGAGGTTGAGAACCCAATAAAGTAAACGAGCGAACCGCTCACTATCAATGCACGTGCGCTAGCTCTTGAAGTATCCTACTGATCACATCCTCATCAACTTGACCACTGAGTTTCAAGTCACAGTCGTTAGGTAAGCGGGGCATTCCCACGAGTGTACATGATTCTGGTCTTCCACAATGACGGGGTATCGTCTCGTGGTTATCACGCCAGAAGGTTTACTCGTACACATTTGGATCCCTTCTTCTTCTTTTAGGCTCAGAATTATGTAAATAGCGTGGTTTTAGGAAGCTAGATGCATATGGGGTTGACGTAGTTGTGACACCTGGCAGTACTTGTATTCCTTTCGTGTTGGATCCAAACTTACCACTTTTCCCATTTGTTATTTCCTGATATCAATTTATCTCTACAAAATTGAGCACCCGTCAAACTTTTCGAGCATAAAAAGAGAGAATACCGTCGATAAAATTGAATAAATGGGAAGCGAGACAGTAGAGAGTTTGCGCAAACCGAAAATTTTCGAAAAGTCGTTGCGCAGGTCGAATATTTTCGGAATTTCTGGTGCGCAAAATCGAAAAATTCTCACAATTGTCTCATTGTTTGTCTGTTTCAAATTTGATATTGAGAAATCTGAACATTGATTAAGCGGGTAGAGCAGTTGAAAATGGTCGAGCACACCTGATTTGGCGGCTTTTTATCTACTACAATGGTTCTCACACGGGTCAGCAAATTGCAGCGGCCACCACAGCCCTCCTTTCCAACGCAGAGACCTCGAACGCCTTCTTCTGAGTACAGTGTTGCCTTTGCCAACACTTCACTGACCAATCAACGACGAAGTGAAAAATGAAGAGTATGAACCTCCCAGCCAAGACTTGGAGCACGACAGCCGCGACACGCAGGCATATAATTAGGACGAAAACGAGCAGTTACCTGACAAAGACGATTGGGATGATGCGGACCACAGCGACATGTGGAATGCGGCTCAACCTACAAGCCGCTGATGAAGCTGTCTACTTTGGCAGGACTGCCTGCTTGTGTAACCTTTCCAGAGTGACGCTATGTATATTGTATGTCTCTATGCATTATCTACTAGATTATACCAGCAAAACATATCGGGAGTGAGTGAACCAGGCGTTCTGGACAGGCGACTGGCCCTCGAGGCAAATGTGAACACACTAAACAGCTCTTACACATGTTCTATAACATAATTTTGATTTCTGGTCATATCTTTGATAATTTTTGAGTTTGCGCAGCAGAAATTTCGAAAATATTCGATCTGCGCAACGACTTTTCGAAAATTTTCGGTTTGCGCAAACCCTCTAGTCTAACTTCAAAATACATAACTCTTTACCAAGCGCAGGAAATCCGGCGGGACTATTTGATTCTTAAAGAACACTCTATCAACTGCTACAATAAAATTTGGTTGCTCCAGTTTGGTATAGGACTCATCAAGAACGAGGCGATCAGCGCAAGCTACCAAAAATGGATTCAGATGGGGAAGCGAGAAATCTGATCCCTACTCAACGTGTGCAGAGGAAGTTTCACGATACGTATCGCAGTGAAGACTAATAGTTAAGATGTTCATGCTACTTATATTTTGAGGGAATCTGATCGTGGGTGCCTGTGCTAGAGCTTACCCAAGTTATGGGATCAAATGTTTGCGAATTCACGGACTCTCGCACATCTCAGTAATGCGACCTTGAAACGGGATGATATAATATCTGTAAACTAACAAATATGTTTGTAGAATGTACACGAAATATGAGAATATTTGGCTAGGCAGAACTCCATGTCTCGCTTCCCCTCCTTTTCTCGCTTCCCATTTAGCAACGGTAATGAATATTTTATTGCTGCAGAATCTAACGAAGCAGCAGACTACTTTACTACGATTACTGAAAAAAAGACAGCGGAGGTGTACGATACTGTGCAACAGTACTACGGCCAAGTCAATGTGAGGGTATATAAGCTGTGGCTTTAACAGCGCTAATGAGCAAGCAAGTTGTCTCGTAACTACTACCTACGAACAGTATCTACCTACGAAAGATTACCATTTCCCGCTAGAAAGCCAAACGAAGCCTCCAAACGAGTGAACGATCCGAGAGTGACGAACTCTCACGTTGCTTCTTGTCGAACTTCTTACCACCTAGAACGTACGCTCTCAACGAGGGTGTGTTTGTGGGTGGTTTAGTCGTCGATACGAGAGTGCAGGATCAAAATTTTTCACTGGACTCAAGACATCCTTCGAAGCAATGTCCTTCGACCATCTTTCTGACGCCCGAGCATTCAACAAGTTCTCTTTCTGTTGATCCAAAGTAGAAAACCGTAGCACCAGATTATTACTCCTTGTGAGAAATCAGAGCGTTATTTGATCTTGGTCCATATAGATGGTTCATCTCTGAACTATCCCGAACGTGAGAGGCTCTATCCTCCCTGCGCGTGTAAATGGGTAGTCAGTCATCCGGTCGATAAGAGTTCCGAGGCCTTTTCCCGCAGCCTAAGACGGGCTACTCTGACCGTCGCCAAGATTGAAATTTCTCGGCCACTCTGAGGACTCGAAACTTTTCATCAGGTTCGCTAGTGGTTTTCACGAGAATGGTCTTGAACGGACAAGGTATTCCTTCTTATATTCCCAAATGACTCTCTGTTTTACTCCCGTTCTCAAAGAAGATTATTCGTCTCTTAAGGAAGTACCTCGGATCGGTAACCCAGATAAACCTACTTCTTGTCATTCATTCTCCTCGCTGATTTTGGAAAGGCACACAAATTATCCGAGTGATATTAAAAGTCTCAACGTTAGACAACCCCACCTGTTCTTCGTACTTTGTCAATGCCTGTCTACTTCCTAGCTTTAGCTGGGCTCCTCGTTGGTGCTCAGAAAATTGGGACCTTTAATTCTGAAATCCATCCTACTCTCACAATTCAACAATGCGATATTAACAAAGTTTGCACAACTCAGAATCGATCTATTGTGCTGGACAGTAACTGGAGGTGGGTGCATTCTGTCAACGATACGACGAACTGGTGAGTGGGTCAGGATCTTCGGCTTGAAAGTGGCTGACCTTGGTGATAGCATAAACGGGAATTACTGGTCACCTGAGCTATGTTATGAGCCCAGTATCTGCGCCTCCAATTGCGCGCTGTGAGTTCTCTGCAATGTTATGTATCATGTTCATCTACTCACGAACATTTGAGGGACGGAGCTGATTATCCTGGAACTTTCGGAATTACCACAAGCGGAGGATCTCTCACCCTCAAGTACGATACGGATGGAACATTTGGTCGAAACATTGCATCTCGCGTGTATCTTCTTGAAGATTACTCTCATTACCAGACAGTGCGTTTTTCTGTATTCTGCCAGAGTCAAATTCTGCTAAGTCGCGCTTCAGTTCAATCTCCTAAACCAAGAGTTCACTTTCGATGTGGATATATCCCAACTACCTTGTGGTTTAAATGGCGCTCTCTACTTTGTACAAATGGATAGAGATGGAGGAACAGGAAGATATCCGTCGAATCAAGCTGGTGCAGCATATGGTACTGGGTACTGTGATAGCGACGTATAAATCTCCCCTACGCTTAGGTGATTGTCTCATTGGAACTCCCTCAGTGCCCTCGAAACCTCGAATTCGTCAATGGGAAAGCGAACATACTTGATTGGACACCCTCACCGAACGATACTCAGGCAGGTTTTGGACGATACGGATCATGTTGTAATGAGGTTGATGTATGGGAAGCGAATTCTGTAGGTTTCGTGGTCTCCAGGGCATCTGCTCCCGACAGCTCGGTTTCCTTCATTGACATGTTTCATAGATGGCGGCAGCATACACGGGCCATCCCTGTTCGGGTTCTGGTGTTCAAACTCAATGCGAAGGTACCACGTGTGGGGAGGGCTCAGATCGCTATAATGGCCTTTGCGATAAAGACGGATGTGATTTTAATTCTTATCGGATGGGTGCCAGTATGTTACTCGAGTTTCTTCCTTTTTACCTTTGTCAGACTCAATAGTTTTTGCGGCTAGAGGCTTACCTGGGAGCAGGAAAAACCATCGACACAACTCGAAAGATCACAGTTACCACTCAATTTCTCACGAGTGACAACTCGTCCTCTGGGTCGCTTGTTGAAATCCGACGATTGTACAAGCAAAATGGAGTGGTCATTCCAAACTCGCAAACGAATATTACAGGTGCGTGGAGCCAAATAAATCTCCTCTTATTTTGAATCTTACCTCTTTCCAGGATTGAGTGCCTACAATAGTATTACTGATGCCTACTGCACCGCCCAGAAAACGGCTTTTGGCGACCAAAATGCTTTCCAACCCAGGGGAGGGCTGACGGCCCTTGGAAATTCATTTAAAACCGGCATGGCAAGCTAAATTCAACCTTTTATTGTCCAGCAGATCTCTCATTGTTTTAGGTCTTGACCCTTTCGATCTCAACTGACTATGTGACTCGTATGCTCTGGCTGGACTCGACTTATCCGGCCGACAAGCCTTCAGCTCCCGGCGCTCAGAGAGGGGAATGTTCTGTTTTTTCTGGGAATCCTATTGATGTCGAAGGACCGAGTCCAAGAGTTGAATATAGTAACATTAAGTATGGCCCCATCGGATCCACATAACTTTGAAAAGAGAGAATAGTTTCATTACGAACGAATGTATTTGGTCTGATTAAAAGGGCAACTATCTGCTATTCGCCAAATTCGCGAAAGGGGGCAACTTGCCGTTTGTGGTCGAAGGTCCCATGGATCGTCGAAGCCTACAGCTGTTTGCATAAAGGTTGGGACTCTGCTAGAACCTCGAAACCTAAAAATCTCAAAAAAAAACTCTCCCCTTCGCCAAGAATTCATGCGCTGGGGGTTAGGGTTTCGAGGCTCTGAGGTTTCGGCGGAGGGCCAACCTTTGTGCAAACAGCTGTATGGTTAGTGGAGGAATGTCTGGGATGAAGGCCTGACTTCGGCTTGGCCTCAAACATGCAAAATTAGATTCTAAAGTTCAGAGGCCAGGAATGCAGGCGCCATCACAAAATAATGCTGCCGCTGATCTAAGCGGTAGCTTTCTTTCCCAACTGCCACCAGGAGTCAGTCACCGAATCCACTTTATCTCAAAGGAAATCGTGCGCGAGACACTCTTCTTACAACTCTCTATGATATCTTAATTCCCATTCGTATCTTTTCCAGCTACCATGGTGCTCATCGTTGCCAGTTGGAGCATCGTGCCCAGCTTGCCTCACCATCTCCTGTCGACTCTATGAATACAGAGCTACCGCGAAAGCCATTGCTTGCTTTCCAAACATCACTGGACTTCGATGCGCATTTTCCCCCCCACTGCTCGTCGTCGTAACGAGTGGACGCTATAGCGATACCAATCCTTTCGTTCGTGTGTGCCTCGAGATGCATTCAGGAATGACATCCCTGAGATGGACTGCCACGTGTTAGAGCACCATTTCTCGGTCTCAAACTCGATCAAAAAGTGAAATGGTTGCCATCGGGAGAATTCATAGCATTGCGGTCATCCTTCGCGCCAATTCTTTTCCAATACCCAATGACCATTCTTCGTCATTACTGCCCCCTCCCTCAGCACTCCAGATGTGGCTTCACATCGGTACTTAGGACACTCCCGGGGCTGTGTTCTCCGGACGTTTCTTCCATGTCCCGACGCATTACACATTCCACTACCCACTGCGGCGCGTTCGCAGTTCTTCTTCCCTCTTGGAAAGAAGTGGAATAGAGTTTCGCATGTAGATGGCGTCGTATAGAAGTCAGTAGAGAATAGAAGAGCTAGGCGTTTAGGATATCGTGTTGGACTAGTGCCGATGAACGCATGACCCGTGTGTTCCTTCCAGTATGGCTTCCATTGCTTCGTATCCCATTCATTTCTGTAACTTGTTCATCCTAGGATCGTGCACCTGGTACCTCTCGAACATAATACCCTTGTCTTTCGTCAACGTACAAACCCCGCGAACATTATAAGTCAGTCGTGACCTTATGAACCTATCCTCGTCTCTCTTCGTTCAATTCAGCCGTGGAATGGAGTCCTCTCAACCTTGTCATCGCCCTGTGTCCCTCAAACGCATCTTCTCGCTTCACCGCTCATCCAACAGACACTTCGTTGGGCTATAGCGTCCCTGCTCCATTGGCTCTAGTGACTATCCGTCTTCCTCTCCAGAACTGAGAAATGACTGGGAGGTGTAGAACTCAGAAGTCCCATACGTGTGCGCCTCTGCCTCGATTTGCGCCCCTGGCGCTAGGCGATTTCGTTTCCTCTCAGTCGGCCACAAATATTCCATCATATGAATGCAGTGCTACCATTTCGATCTACCACCGTATAGCATGGGGCTGTCGTCTGATACTGCACAAGCTAGCCTCGAGTGCAGGCTTTTGCTAGTCCCACAAGCTCTCGGTTACATTATCTTGACTCTGCCATTTATTAGTCTCCAATTCATTGTTTTTCCTCCAAGGTTTTCCTTCATTACCGCATTATTACTGGTACATACATATGAGGCTTGCTACTTTTTCGCATACCTACTTTTCTTGCCGTATTTGCTTCAAAGGGAACAGCGGAAGACAGTAAAAAAGCTTCATAGAGAGCCATATTGATCTTTGTCCTTACTTTTTCGTGGGATGGTGGTTTCGAAAAATGCGATGTTCCAGAGTTGAATTTTTCCTTTGGCAGTTTATGGCTGTTCTTTCCTTGTCGTGCATATCCGTAAGCTCGTTTCCTCGTGACATTTGTCCAGAAGCTTCTTTCTTTTTGATGAACAGATGACTGGTCGAAGTTACGTTCACAATTGTATCGCCCCGCGCTTTCCCTCTTCAAAACTTGGATGAGACAAAACCATAGAGCATTGTTCTTCAATAAACCGATGGGATATGAGCTGATTTGGTTAACTTTTTGTGTCAAGAGCTTGGCACTTCCACACAAAATTTTTAATTTCACAAACAATCAGAGGTCTTACGACCCAGTCGTTGAGTTTTATGAGTTAAGTCCCAAAGTACAGTGAAAATTTAAACTGTTCCAAATAACCCACAGAGCCTAATGAAATTGCAGATACACAGTCCAATGGTAAAGCCTTTTGGGTTCACTGATAATCTCTGTGAATCATCCGAAGTGAGGAATCAAAGTTGTCCAAGTTGGCGTAATATATGCCCCTGCGGGTAAGGCCCTCAACGAGGCGACGGATAATCCCACTGAACGGGCGAGCCATGAAGAGTTGGGAAAAAAAAAAGACCAACGGGACGTACCAAGGACGAGTCGAGACAGCCAGGACGGTAACAAAAACCAAAGAAGAAAACTGGGCTCAACCCTGCGCTTAGTTTTTATGGCCCAAATGATGACAGGAGTAGCGAGGCCTAATGAGGCGATGTGGCATAACGCGGTCAAACGCCAGATATGTTGCTCAAGCTCCGTTGGGAACGTACTCCCCCATGCCAAGAAGTGAATCCCAGAAAGAACAAAAGCAACCAGCATGGATGGAAAAACTTGGATTATCCGTTTGAATAGTCAAGACAAAGTTATTGTGGCATGGAACATACTCTCGAATAACTCTATGTTCTCTTGCCCGTGGGGCTCAGTACCCAGGAACCTATCTGGCGAAGGTGACTGTAAATTGTCCAGCATATGCAGGGAGGGCAGCCGTAGCATCTCCAGCGAGGTTTCTTTAAAAACGCAGGTGAGCGTTACAGCAATCCACCAGCTACCAAATGACTTACTGTCCTTGCTTGTGCCGGAGCATACTATAACAAAAGGGCGACTATCCATGCGGTACGGTTTATCCATCCAGAAAATATAGGTAAGGATAGCACAAAGTGCATAACAGCATGTCATGTGTTCGAGGAGAGTCACCGGAAGTTGGAGAAACCATCGAGCGAGACATTGGATAATGATCCACAAAATTTGAACGATAGTAAACAATTTCACAGGAGTTGCAGTTTTACTCAGCTCTCTCAGTTCTTTCGCTTTGGGAATATCCCGGTCTCGTAGGATCCCATTTCGAACATGGAAAGCGAGCTGGTCGCGACGCCCGATGACTTTAGGACTACCGGAAGATCGAGAGAGTGCGAAGTGTTCCATATAAAATACGTGTGAGTGCACTTGAGACCAACGGGAGAGGCCTAGCGTCCGTTTGAAGTATTTAGTATTTCGTTTGGCCATAAAATAATGGTGCGATGATATGAAGACAAACAGCTCTGGAGCTAGAATCATCAGAATATTTCGAGGGATTGAAGAATACCACGCTGAATTATCGCGTAATATGTAAGGCACGGAAGAATGCTTTGGTTCTGGATGGAAAGAGGTGTAAATACACGGCAGAAATTGAGCCTTTCGCGACGGTCCGAAATGTTATCAGAAATAAAAATTCTGGGTTTATCTGAATGGTAATGAGAAAAGGATTTTCTAAGCGGATGTGAAATGCTTTGAGAAATAAAGCTTCGTGGCACACTTCGTGGCAGGCGGGAATGGAGGTGGGAAGGTTTGTTTCTGGACGGCTGGGAAACGTATTCTGAAGAGCAGCTTCCCAGGCCCATGCCCATCCGCTGAGAAATGCACATTCGGGTCGGTCCGGAAGTCCTGGGAGAATTTATTGTTCCCACTTCCTTTCTAGGAGGGCGAGAACTCTTCGTCCAGTACAAGTAAGAATAGCTTTCGAAACAATAGCTTCCTCGTCCTTTTCGGGACTTCAATGAAATTTTATTTCGACGCGTCATTCTTAACGACAATGGAAACTTAAACTTCGCATCCAGTGTGCCCTCAGTGAGCCCTGTGGCGCTCATTGCGCTCGCTGCACACATTGCACTGCCAGCACTCACTGCCCTAAAGTCGTCAAATACTCGAAGCCGTCAAGCACTCCGAAGTTTCACCGCCATCAGGCGCAGCTTGAGCCTCTCGAGGATTAGTAAGCCTTTTGCATGCTGCTCAGCACCACCATCTTCGCCTACCCGTCTTTGCCTTAAAAGCCCGGCCCTTGCATGGATATCCGCGGCAACCTCACCTTCTATTTATTTTCTCATTTGGTACATTTCAGTTCTCAACTTGGTTTGAAACCTTGACCTGACTTTATGCCGTGCTTGCGTACTTGCACGCTCATTCCTTGTCAATATATATGTATATAATATTTACAACCTTATGTCTTCTCCGGCAATGGCCGTAAGAATTAGTGATACCCATTGAATGCTGTTGCTATTTACGCCTTGCTCCTCGTCTCTCCACACTCTGCATCTTGGACTGACTATCGTGGTCTTTACGCACCCTGCTACATCAACAAGTCTCTCTTTGTCCCCTTCATGGAGATGCCGAGCTATCTTCAATCTGGCCGTTACGGGCAGCCGAATTCTACACCATCACTGGCACGTCCGTAAGCCCTTTCACTACATTGGCTTAGCTCCTCGTCTTCAATAGCATGGATCAAGGTCGCTGTATTCAGTTCTTCTGGTAGTGTAGATGGAGGGGGCAATGGCAACCACCGATGGGATGTCACTCTGTTTTCACTGAGCATGAGTAGGTCGTTCAACGCACTGTTGGTGCCTTAGGTCTCACTCAGCACCTTTGCTATGTATTGTTGAAGGTGATGCGCCATCTTATTTACTTTCCCAGACCTTTCTATCTTCCCATATTCTTCTTTTTCTTTACTGCCTTTAATACCTCTCATTTTTATTTGATAGTTCAACGCGATCTCTGTCGGCAGTTTTCCTAAGAGATCTTCTTAAGAGATGTCCATCTCCGGGCTTATCATGACGGGTTCTCGAGCAGCAGTTGAGAAACTTGTTACAAACTGTCCTGAATTCAAGCAGTTTTGCTTTAAGCAGATGAGTAATAACCCAATGTGTTTCGTGAAGATTAGAATTGTTTCGTTATTGTGTAAAATTGAGATTCTCATGTAGGCTTTGTATTTTGTAGGTGCCAGCTGTGCTAGCGACGTCATGGGAATGTCAGCTGCTTCTCTGGCAGAACAGACGGGCCTCGTCCATTGTCTACGTTCGACTGAGCTTGTATGATGGTGGCACTCACTGCACTAATAGCACAGCCGTCACTCACTGCTCTGAATAGAGTGTATTAGTCTTGAGGGCCGATTACCCCTTCATTTTATCCATTTGGATTCACTTCTTCCTTGTCGTCTGTCGTGATACCTGAGCATCTCCCGCATCCTACAACTGTCGGTGAACATGAGCATTTCTTGCATGCACGGCGGCAATCAACCATTTCGCTGCCTCCAGAAATGTTACTAGAACGTGACATTCGCGATACATTTTGCGACAGCGCAAAAGTGTTACTTCATTGTGACATTCACGACCGTCGAGAAGCTTATTGCGCGCGCGCATGCGCTTCTGGCCGCAAAGAATGTCACAATGAAGTAATACTTCGGCGCGGTCGCGAAATGTATCACGAGGCTCAGATTCTGGAAACACTTCTTGAGAGGAGAAAAGCTTGATTGCCGTCGTGATGGTGCTTTTTCTTCACTGCTGCTTCCACAACATCAACATTAACAACATTAACATGAAGAATTGGGACGAATTGGGTGAGGAGTCCATGCCCTCACCTTTGACTCTATTCCACGCCCCCAGACATGCATCCATTTTCGCACACTCCCTCTACTGTCTCACTTGTTCTTTTTTCTCACGACACAAGATCATACCTGCACGTTTTCTTTCCTCGTCTGACAAAACTGTACTACGATCACTTCTGTGCCGCCGCCCTATGTGCTTTTAAATTTCCAACATTATCACATACTTACACGCAGCAACACCGCCCACTTTTCTTACCTTTTTCTTGATTTATTCGCGCTCCCAAACTCAAATAAATCCCAATCATTGTGGACTTTCTGTTGCCATTATAAAGATTTTTATTCCCACCCCTCTCATGCTTTTGATGCTCTTATCGTTGGCGAAGAGATCATGCCCTCTCTTTTGACTCTATACCACACGCGCATGGGCATCCATTTTCGCACTCTCCCTCTATTGTCTCACTTCTTGTTTTTTTTTTCTCGCGACGCAAGATCATACCTGCACGTTTTCTTCCCTCGTCTGACAAAACTGTACTACGATCACTTCTGCGCCGCCGCCCTGTGTTTTTAAATTTCCAACATTTACGCATACTTACACGCACCAGCACCGCTCACTTTTCTTACCTTTTCTTGATTCATTCGCGCTCCCAAACTCAAATAAATCCCAATCATTGTGAACTTTTTGTTGCTATGATAAAGAATTCTTCCTTCCCCCACACACTTCCGATGCTCTTGCCTTTTAACCCTACCTTACTCCCAAATTGTTGTGCTGTTTTCTCTGCAGTCTCTACACTCACTGCACTACTCGTCTCTCACTCGTAAAAATGATGATCGTCATAGGATAGCGGAGCGAGTGTTTCTCACGCGATGGGTGTTAACTCTGCCACACCGTCGCCCCCTCCACCATCCGTTAGAGTTGCTCGTAAGCGTACTGAGAATGATTGGCGTCAAGAGACTGCCTTTTAAGGGCCAGACACTGAGCCATGCCTTTTAGTTTGAAGATTCTGATTCTGCTACGATGCCCTGAATCCTCGGTACAGCAATACTTTGGATGGACTCGTTCAAGGCAGCGGCATCCGACTTTCCTACTCGAAGAATCCTCTTGGAGTTCGAACAACAACTTCCCCAAATTGCCGTTGGCTTGGGGGAAGTCATATGATGTCTTCCACTCCGCCTCGATTTTCCGTACCCTCTACGGCGTCGTTATTCGGCAATAGTCCTGCGTCGACAACGGCAATTCATGGAGCTGATGGGGGATCCTATGATTATGAGGTGCCTGCTGGGGGAGCCGATTACCTCTTCATTTTCTCCATTCAGATTCAACTCTTCCTCGTGTGCCGTGGTGCTTGAGCATCTCTCGCATCCTACAACTGTCAGTGAACATGAGCATTTCTTGCATGGTGCTTTTTCTTCACTGCTGCTTCCACAACATCAACATTAACAACATTAACATGTAGAGTTGGGACAAATCGGGCGAGGACTCCATGCCCTCACCTTTGACTCTATGCCACGCCCCCAGACATGCATCCATTTTCGCACACTCCCTCTACTGTCTCACTTATTTTTTTTCTCTCACGACGCAAGATCATACCTGCACGTTTTCTTCCCTCGTCTGACAAAACTGTACTACGATCACTTCTGCGATGCCGCCCTGTGTTTTTTATTTCCAACACTTTCGCATACGTATATGCAGTAACACCGCCCGCGTTTCTTACCTTTTTCTTGGTGCATCTGCAGTCCCAAAACCAAATGAATACCAATCATTGTGGACTTTCTGCTACCATTGTAAAGTTTTTTCCACCCTCCGCGCACACTTCTGATGCTCTTGCCTTTTTTACTCTACCTTACTCTCAAGATGTTGTGTTGTGTTGTTCTCACTGCACTCACTGCGTTGCTCCTCCCTCATTCGTTAAGATAATGACTGTCGCTGGGACCGCGAAGCGAGTGTTTTTCACGCGATAGGTGTCAACTCTGCCGCGTCAACGCCAGCTCCATCTGTCAGAGTTGCTCGTAAACGTACTGAAGATGATTGGCGTCAAGAGACTACTACGCAAGACATGTAGGCTCTGAGGGACCATAACACTGTTGCTTTCTGCGGTTTTCACTCCGCACGTTTGACTGGTCTTCGCGGTCTTGACCCTTCTTTAGGAGCACTCCTGCAGCTTCTGCATCGTGTGGAGACCGGGTTGTTCTCATGCTCATGCTCACTGCTATGAGAAGCTGAATTCCACTTTAATACTGGCATGTTTTTAAACCAATAGCATGGACCAAGGTCGTCTGCGTCTAGTTCTTTCCGGTGCTGGCTGATAATTCAAATAGAGGGAGTAATGGTAAACACATTTGGGATTTTGCACTGTTTTTGTAGGTGGGTCATTCAGTGCGCTGTTGTTTGGGCGCTAACACTGTCACCGTCGTGCAATTCTTTGTTCCGGTTACCGTTCCGTTTATCCAAAGGGATTTCGATAAGCAGGAATCTACTCTCGTTGAGTGCATCATCGCGACTGTGGTTAGTTTATCATTTTCTTTACACCTGAATATGTTCTTTCTACTGGTCCTTAAAAGTAATCTAGCATTTGGTATCTCGGTGATAAGTACATGTGGAAAAGATTCTGGTAGGATGCAGGAGACCAGAGTCACTGTACTCACAGCACTGCTGCCTCTCACTGCGCTGGAGTCACCAAACACGCCGAAGTAGTCAAGCACGCCGAAGTAGTCAAGCACGCCGAAGTAGTCAAGCACGCCGAGGTAGTCAAGCACGCCGAAGTAGTCAAGCACGCCGAGGTAGTCAAGCACGCCGAAGTTTCACCGTGACCTGACTCAACTTGAGCCTCTTGTGAATTAGTAAGCCTTTTGAATGTTGCTCCTGACCACCATCTATGTCCACCAGTGTCGCCTTCGTCTCATCTACATTTGAAAGCTCTGGATACCTCTTGTGTGTAAACGTTCGTGACACCTCATTTCATTTCCAAGGTCCTTTCTATATCTCAGTTATAGTTGACAACTTTTCACTTGCCCGAGCTACTATTTCGTTAACGTGGTCGCTGCTGTCCCTAACCACCTTTCCGCTTCAAGGCTTCTCGTGCCTTGCACCATCCTCATTGGTATCTTAGTAAACGGCAGTATCTTGGTCACAGAAAATTACACTCCTAATACTTATAATGTGTTCCACGCGGTACGCCGCAGGGACTATCTCAAGCGACTCTCATGCGCTACCTTGGCTGGTAGAGTTTTAAAGTAGATAGAACCAGCAATGAATCGATTTTAATGTCCATTTAAAATAGACATCGGAAGATGGACTGACAATTTTTCTCCCTACCTTCACCTAACCAGCTACCTTTTTGTTTTAGTCCACCTTGGCCTTGTTAGAAACATTACCCTTGCTACTTTTGAGTTACCGGATGATGTATTTGCCTGAACACAGCCTCTGACGACTGTGGCTTCTCCAGTGCTTATAGCGCCCACGTACTTACCTTCGGGGCGTTCTCCCCATCGCTAATGGGCGTTTTACTGTCTATATCTCTGCAACTTCGTTACAAGGGAATCTCTCCTAGGCCATGTCTAGCGATCGGCATCTTCAGCTATGCCTCATGGGAGGTTGTGGATTAATGGGACTTCTTTCGTAATTGTGCACCTGAATGAAGAGACATGGCTTCTAGAATGTTTTAGATTATCAGAAGTATAGACTTAAAAAAAATTTGTTGCGTACTTCTTTTTACAGACTTTTTTTCCCGGGAGCTATAAGGAAAACGTTGTTGAAGTGGCAGTGCTGTGTTAAACTCAAACCATACTTTCTCTAACGGCAACGCCATCTGGTCAAGAACGAACTATATGCCTCTATTTGGGAAGGGGAAAGGGAATCCTGAATTGTGCACTTGCTCATTAGAAGCAAAAGCTCATTGGGTCTCGTC
Organism: Flagelloscypha sp. PMI_526; assembly: GCA_021399455.1. Taxonomy (NCBI): domain Eukaryota; kingdom Fungi; phylum Basidiomycota; class Agaricomycetes; order Agaricales; family Niaceae; genus Flagelloscypha; species Flagelloscypha sp. PMI_526. The sequence continues at coordinate 49,255 of JAJTUO010000158.1, forward strand.
TGGTTTTGAGAAGCATGAGTGGCAGCGAGATTTAGATGAGAAAGTGAGTAACGCTTGTGTGTTTTGATCAGCATATGCTTACCTTTGCATATTCGACTCAGAAACGCCACGACGAGGTTGGGAATCAGATCAGCGCCCTCACAATAACTTCCCATGAATCACCACGTTCCTTACCCCTGAGCCCACTGTTCACCTCTGCAAACGATATTATGAACAGCCAACCCACATCCAATGAGCCAGATCCATCGGTTTTATCTGATCTTCCAACTTCGTTGCAAGGTATTACTCAACTCCTGTTGACCGACAAAACAGGAAAATTGGTCCTAGCACAACCCAATGCCCCTCCCGCTCGAAGCAGTACCACAATCAATGCTTCGCAGCCAGCAGCCGCTCATTCGCATCCTACCCCCACCAGCTCACGGCAGCAGGAAACGTCAGTTCCACAAAATGGGGAACCTCGCCGACCTTCAAAACCCACCACGCAGATAGCATATCAGGAGCGTGCCCTGGAACGACTTCGAGATATTGAGAAAGGGGCTTCTGATGCTATATCCTCTCTTCATATTCCGGCTAATGCTCCTGATGGCTTTGACGAAGAATTCATTGCCAAACTGGATTGTGCTGAACGAACTCATACGCAGCTCAGCTACGACATTGATCGGGTACGCTCTACCATCGACCAGGTAAATCAAGAGAAAGAGAGGGTTATGGAGATTTTAAGCAAACTCGACAATGTTATTTCTGATCTAGGCAACTGGGTGCCCCAAAAAGCAGTCATGGAGAAAGATCTGCCCGCGGAGGATCCGGAAACGGACCCAATCTCAATTGAAAACGGTATGTTTCTCATTCTTAAAGAGACCAATTCTTACGGTTGTACTCTAGGCCGTTATTTTGATGATCCAGTGAATGACCTCGGTATCCTCGCACAGATCATGATCATGCTTGCCGTGACCACACATGTCATCTTTGGTGTGGCAATTGCCCCTGTCAACTGGATTCTAGGCGTCGCCCGTGCTTTGGTCGTCACAACCATTACTCTGTTCTGTCCAGAAGGGCCTGATCGTGACCATTCGTTGGAAACCATGACCTTGGAACAGCTTCCGAGCTCTGTTGCCGACGCTCTCAACCAGTTCTCTAGCCTGGCTCATAAAACTACCGTTCATGCTGTGTGTCCTAAGTGCAAAGCCATCGCCTCACCTACATATGTCCGTCCTGGTGGTGTTCCAACTTACCCCAGCCACTGCCGCAATCGAATTCCTGGATCTGAGGACTCACAACCCTGCTTAGAGCCACTTCTCGAGTATCGACAAGGAAAACCACGTCCACTGCGAACATTCCATACAGCATCGTTCGAAGACTACATCGCCCGCGAAATGACAGATCCCGTCGTTGAGCAGTACGGTGACGACAAATGTGACAGAGCCTATGAAGCATCTCAAGGTCCTGCACCGGACAACATCACCGATCCTTTTGAGGCCAATTTTTTACGAACATTCATGAGTGCTGATGGAAAGACACTCTTTGTCCAACGCCCTGGCACTACTGCCCGGCTGGTCTTCGCCATACATACCGACTACTTCAACCCTAATGGTCTTAGAAAGCGGGGCGCAACCGAGTCCATCGGAATCATCTCGTTAGTCAACCTTGCACTCCCTCCTGGAATCCGGAATAACCCAGAACATCTATTCATCTACGGGATAATCACTGGTCCAAAAGAACCCTCCATGTCCGAAAATGCCTATTATCTGCGTCCAATCATCAACGAGGCTCTCCGTGGTTGGAATCGTGGCTACCAGCTGCAACGTACAGCTCGTCATAATTCAGGGCGTCTCGTGGAATGGGCAATTGTCATGTCCATTAACGATCTTCCCCAGGCACGAAATATCTCTGGTTTTCCTGGTCATGCTTCCAAGAAGCTTTGTACGGTCTGTACTTTAGAGGGCCGAGATTGTATCCATAACACGAACTGGCAGGATTGGGGAAAGCATGATGTCAAGACTAAAAGAGAAAAGGCATTCGAGTGGCTGTACGCGCGTACAACCAAGGAGCAGAAGGCGATTTTTAAGGAACATGGTGTTCGCTGGTCAGAGTTCTGGCGCTTACCATACTGGGACCCTTCAAGAATGCTTGTCGTTGATGGTATGCACTGCATCCTCGAAGGCCTCGTCCATTATCACTGTCGCTACGTTCTTCGTCATGAAGACCCCAAAAGTCAAAGTTCAGCCGGCTTTGCGGCTGCCTACTCCTTCCCATTCCCTCCTTACGACCCACAAATTTATGCTATCCCGGATGATAAGGCCGCAGGTATTGCAGATATACCAAAGATCCATCGAATCCTGACAGAGCCTATTGCTGGAAGCAATTCTTTCACTAAGGACGCCATCTTGAAAAGACTCACAGCTACCCACCTCCATCCACTCAAGTTCGTCGCGAAGAGCCTCAATCTGCCTTCAGAACTCAACATTGATGGTAAAAAAATCCCCGCTACTGACAAGAGCCACTTTGCTGAAATTCTATTTGGTTGGGTATGATCCTATTCTTTTTTTATAAAAAATATCAGCTCATTCAATTTATCTAGCGAAAACGTCAACCACATGCAATTGAACGGGATGTTCTGAATTCAGCCCAGTCAGATCTCAAGCTAATTCGCGATGTCGCGGTAAAAGCCACTCACCCGTCTTGTCTTGATGCCCCTCCACACAACTACGGCGAGTTTGCTGCCGGCACAATGAAAGCAGCGGAATGGAAAGTGCTTGCCACAATTTATCTTGCCATTTCATATGTTCTACTTTGGGGAGATTTTAGCAGTTCGGATCCGCCAGCGGAATTGGCTGTTCAGTTCGAGGCCCTCAAACACACGATGGCTTTATTCCAGGCCGTCATTATTGTTTGCCGTTTCGTCGTTACCGATGACGACGTCGACCAGTATCGTACCTTTCTCAAGTATTGGGTTGACAATTTGCACAAAGTCCACCCCCACACGATTGGACACCCTGCGCGTCCAAATATTCATATATCATTTCACCTGGCAGACTTTTTGTTACTTTTTGGTCCTCTCTTCCACTGGTGGGCATTCCCTTTTGAGCGGCTGATAGGCACCATTCAACGAATAAACACGAATCATCAGATTGGCGGTGCGTATCTTCCCATTCCTCGAAGACTTTAGGAATATCTCACCCCTATTAGGCATGCCTCGAGGGGACGATTCTTGAATCATATTTACTGGGGGCAAATTTTCGGCGAGCCCCTTTCACGATGCCTAATTGTCCTGTGATTATCCAGGAGCTCAATGCTCTACTCCACAAGGTTTTTATCCGAAGAAACGCTCAGATTCTCATGATGCACCAAGCTCAACGCGCCCTAATGCTGATAATATTGCCTACTTTCAACTGGCATGGTGCGACTTACTCCCCATCCTCTACCATCTCGGGAACAGCGTCGTTTGTTATCGCCGCCCAGGTGATGATAACCTTAGTGCTGGGCAAATCGCGCGTATATTTACAAGGACGGCCAAACGACCTTTGAGATTCAAAGGCACCAATCCCTAACGCCCAACCAGCATGATCCATTCGTTCGTTTTCCGTATCTTCGAGCCACAACCTGGGGCAACTACTTTGGAATCGGCACCTGAAAAAATTCCGCTTGAGAATATCTTCGCACACGGTGTTCGTTACGACTTCTCTAATAACCGTTCAGTCATTATCAACCTTGATAGCGTAAGTTGCACACTGTCCTCTTGCATTCCGCTTTTACTCATAGGTTTTGGAACAGCATTAACCTCTCGCTCAGTTTGCATGTTCATAGGCGTAGCAAATAACACAATCTTATATCGAGACCAAACCATTCCCCACATTCAAAACTAAGAACAATCCGATGAAAAATCTTGAAAGGACTGCGAATTCTGCTCATGCTGTGAGCCATCGCTAAACTACCTAAGTCCGGTCAACGCACCTGAGTCTCGTGAGGTAGGCCGAGAGCGATACGGAAACATCAACCTGACAAAGAAGCAAAAAACAGGAAACGACTATTATTCGCTTGTAGTTTACCAATGTGCCTCGAATACAATGAAAGTGTTTCTTGATGATCCATAGTAAATCTCAACTTGGGGAATTTATTCCTCTGTGATAAGCAAGAGACATGTTGCAATCAACGTACACACATCTCGAAGGCACACCGAGGCACTTGACTTGCAGCTCAGTGCTTGCAAACCGGAAGCGGACTCTAGGTGGTGAGCATCCTGACACGCTGACGAGCATGAACAACCTTGCATCGATTATTCAACTCGGTTAATGCCAGTCAACTTGGCCTGCTCCTTCGTGTTACACGCCAGATATCCTTTCCAATTGGTTGTAATCCTATTCCATTCGGCAGACGTGTTACACTGCACTCCAAGCTCCCTTATGATACCCTCTCGACCGCCCACTTATTTGAATTGCCTCTTACTTCGTGAATATCATGTTCTTTTCTATCGTCGAGGTCTCCAAGGATGTCTGGTACTTTTCTCGGTGAGATCGCTCCGAGAATCTCATTTCACTCGCGAATGACAAATTCTTATACAGCCCTTTCACCAGAGGGTTCTTCGAAGAGGGAGCTCGTTCCATGGCTCTCAATTGCCGTTCTCAAGAAGGTGTTTGGGTTATGGCATCGACGCCTCTCTCCCCGGATACGAAGCAAACCATGACAACCTTGGCTCCGCAAGTAAGCATGCGAGAAGTTTCATTTGGAGGCGTTGTGTCGCTCAACTTCATTCCAGATATATCGTTGGTGCCGACCGCGTTCACTACCTGTTCCTGAGTGAAGAAGTCTCTTCGTCTCCAGATTCTCAAGCTCACCTACAATAGAGGAATATCAAAATGCATACCCCCAGGCTGAACTTATTGAGAGAGCCAAAGCAATAGAGTTACTGGTCTGACAGTTTCAGGAAGTACGACTCAGGTTTCCCCCTGCCCCCAGAATCTTGTTGTGAACTTAGTGTGAACTTCTCTCCGCAGCATGGGGTAAAGATCCTGAAGGCACGAAGTACGGATTCGAAGATGAGGCCAGTAAACATGCTAATCCTCCGAACTACTAGAAGTTGAAAGAGGATCTTGATATTCCAGATTGAACATTGGTGAAGTCATATCAATTATTACCCTTTCCTTCCGTACATTCTCCTTACGAAACACCAGTTACTGCCACTCAACTTGCTGCTCCTTCGTGTTACACGCCAGGTATCCTTTTCCAATTGGTTTGTAATCTTACTCCATTCGGCAGACGTGTTACAACTGCACTCAGCTCCTTATAATACCCTCCGACCGCCTGTTCAAGTCTGCATTACATATAAAGCCCACTTATTTGTATTGCCTCCGGTTTCGTGAATATCATGTCATTTTAACGACCGCCTATACTTTGTTATCTCAACATTTTACCGTCGCAATCCCTTTTGTGTTGAGTCTCGTGGGTCAATGGTTGAAGTATATTCGTCGCGAAGGTGTCATTTGATCTCTCCTCTTCGCGAGGATGGAAGGCGGAGTCTGAGGCGTTGGAAGTGGTTAACAGAAAGGCTGGCCCTACTTTTCCTGGCTGTACATCGCTCATAATGTGTATAGTTAGTTTTGCATAGTATAACATGCATTATGAAACAGAGTAACAAGGTGGGCCTATGGCCTGCACAGTGGTACTAGTGACTAATCGCTAAGTAAAAGAGGCTATTGATTCATAGAACCCATATCTGTAGCGATAGCAACGTACAAAAAAAGGTGTCAAAGGGTGAAGAGAAAGCCATTGAAATTCAACGGCATACGAATTTTTAACAATATACGAGCGGCGAGCTGCTAGGAAATAGCTTAGATTCGACTCGTTGTCAATATCAAATTTATGGGTTAGAAATTTGAATGGGTGTAAACACCAAAAGTTAGAGTAACAAGGTGAAAGGTTCAGTCAAAAATGCATACACCCCACAATGGATATGAGATTCGAGTGGGTAAGATGATACCGTGTGGCTGGACTTACGTGACAAGAGATGATTCGGTCAAAGTCCAGGCCTGGGGAAAGTTTTAAGGACCAGAGAAGATCATGAAGTATAATATCACAAACATTAACAGTTTTGGCGTCACGACGCATTGCCCTTTGATGAAGGAATGTTTAGGTAACTGATTCCCAATCAAGAAAAGAGGGATGAGGGCTTACGCTTTATACTGTCCCATTAGCCAGACGTATATTCCGTGGAACCAGTGGTATGGTCCGAATCCGGGGGACAGAGGCTTGTTTAGCCTGGGGGTATGCATTTTGATATTCCTCTATTGTAGGTGAGCTTGAGAATCTGGAGACGAAGAGACTTCTTCACTCAGGAACAGGTAGTGAACGCGGTCGGCACCAACGATATATCTGGAATGAAGTTGAGCGACACAACGCCTCCAAATGAAACTTCTCGCATGCTTACTTGCGGAGCCAAGGTTGTCATTGGTTTGCTTCGTATCCGGGGAGAGAGGCGTCGATGCCATAACCCAAACACCTTCTTGAGAACGCAATCTGATAGCCATGGAACGAGCTCCCTCTTCGAAGAACCCTCTGGTGAAAGGGCTGTATAAGAATTTGTCATTCGCGAGTGAAATGAGATTCTCGGAGCGACTCACCGAGAAAAAGTCCAGACGTCCTTGGAGACCTCGACGATAGAAAAGACATGATATTCACGAAGTAAGAGGCAATTCAAATAAGTGGGCGGTCGGAGGGTATCATAAGGGAGCTTGAGTGCAGTGTAACACGTCTGCCGAATGGAATAGGATTACAAACCAATTGGAAAAGGATACCTGGCGTGTAACACGAAGGAGCAGGCAAGTTGAGTGGCAGTAACTGGTGTTTCGTAAGGAGAATGTACGGAGGAAAGGGTGATAATTGATATGACTTCACCAATGTTCAATCTGGAATATCAAGATCCTCTTTCAACTTCTAGTAGTTCGGAGGATTAGCATGTTTACTGGCCTCATCTTCGAATCCGTACTTCGTGCCTTCAGGATCTTTACCCCATGCTGCGGAGAAGTTCACACTAAGTTCACAACAAGATTCTGGGGGCAGGGGGAAACCTGAGTCGTACTTCCTGAAACTGTCAGACCAGTAACTCTATTGCTTTTGGCTCTCTCAATAAGTTCAGCCTGGGGGTATGCATTTTGATATTCCTCTAATGTAGGTGAGTAGTGAATTTCGAGCCCGGCTTTGGCCTGAGGCTCTTGGCTTTGGCTCAAAGAATCCCGGGCCAAAGCTCCAGGCTCACTAAGCCAAAGCTCTACAACCACCCTTTTTCTGCTTCTCCATTCTTTTTGTGTGCTTTCGCTGCTATCTCATCTGTCGTTTTATATTCAATTTTGTATTACTTACTACCTTTTTTTCCACCAATACCCTGCTAAGTAAATGCTGAGATTGCAGTTGGGAGAGTAGGCTACTTTATTTGAGCCAGTGGGCATATGCAGTTGACCATGCTTTTTACCACCTGTTTCAATTACTTCCTACAAAAGGGTGTGAACACCAAAAGTTAGAGTAACAAGGTGAAAGGTTCAGTCAAAAATGCATACACCCTCTAACGGATATGAGATTAGAGTGGGTAGGATGATACCGTGTGGTTGGACTTACGTGACAAGGGATGATTCGGTCAAAGTTCCAGGCCTGGGGAAAGTTTTAGGGACCAGAGAAGATCATGAAGTATAATATCACAAACATTAACAGTTTTGGCGTCACGACGACCAATTGGAAAAGGATATCTGGCGTGTAACACGAAAAGCAGGCAAATTGAATGGCAGTAACTGGTGTTTCGTCAGGAGAATGTGCGGAGAAACTGTTAATGTTTGTGATATTATACTTCATGATCTTCTCTGGTCCCTAAAACTTTCCCCAGGCCTGGAACTTTGACCGAATCATCCCTTGTCACGTAAGTCCAGCCACACGGTATCATCCTACCCACTCTAATCTCATATCCATAGAGGGTGTATGCATTTTTGACTGAACCTTTCACCTTGTTACTCTCTATTTACTATATCATCATGATTTAAGGCAGGAGAAAGCTGCTTCACATTGGTGAAACGACAGAGTGGGGATGATTTGAAGATTTTAACCTCGCACGATCCACTACTCGTTGTTGGTAGCATCTCCCACTAGCGGTAAATTCAGTAACTTAAAAGGTTCCGCAAGAAATTCTTGCCTATTAAGTTCGAATAGTCCTCTGAGTAAGATATTAGCGTACCATCCCCTAACCAAAGTCTCCTTGAATGAAATCATGCTACTATCATTCCTGGACCCCATACCCCTCAAGATTGTATCGTATCATCTTTTACATTCCAAATGAGGGGAAGTCCGACATTCATGCTTGTGCTCTTGCATGTGCCCCTGTGACCCTCGCTGCACTCAATACAAATCAATCACTGCTGTGTCCAAA
>JAJTUO010000159.1:0-57328 GCA_021399455.1 Flagelloscypha sp. PMI_526
GTATTATGGTGACTGACATTGTGGTTCTAGTTCTGTGTTCGTGTTGCCGGATGGGACGAAATGGGAATGGGAGGGTATTATTTGCATCATTTCGTACGTTTTGTCTTATGTTTGTGCTCAACCCCCTCCCTATGAGCTAATTTTTTGTGACAAGTTGCTCTTCAACTATAATGCCCACCAACACATCAGTGTCCCCCGGAACCTCGGCCATTTTCACCTCCAAATATTCAAGTACCACTACTTCAAAGTTTAGTACTCTTGAAGTGAGCCGGTACGAGGTTTCCAGGCCTTGGCTGCTGGATTATATGATCATCACGTGCGTCTTTTTTTCTTTGAGTCTAGTTTACTCCGAGGCTGAACACGGCGCGTTTTCAGGTGCTTGTATATCGACCAAGCCCTTTGTGCGATGTTGAACAAGAAAGAGGCTGAGGACCTTGGAAATGAGATTGATAACGCTGCAGATGCCATTAGCAATCTTCAACAATGAGAGATATGAACAGTCGAAGAAGGAACATAGGACGTCAACTGAGTTTGTGATCCTTTCAAGCCACCAAACTGTACTACTATTTGTTATTGGAACGTAGTTGTAAGATAAAATTGAATTTATATACTCAATTCTCTCGCCCCACGCTCGCTTTAATATCTAGGTCTGTTTAAATTTCGGAGGAGTAACGGATCAAGGACCAAGGTTTCTTTATCCCACCATCACCTGAGGCCGAAAACGCATGGCCCTTGTTATCCATACTATTCTAAGCATCAGGACTTGAATTTCTCACCATTGCCGATTCTGTGGATCAACTTTATTGTTACGAAAAGCATCCTTCGCTCCAAATGCGATGGCCATTGCTAGGCCTATATGTTAGGACTCACTATTTTCTGCTTCTCATTAAGCCTTGTCAAGGGACTCGAGTGGCGCTTTACCTAGTGTTGCCTTACATTTAATGGTTTATGCTTCTTCCCATTTCGTCATCTCTCGAATTGCTCGCCAAGCATTTTTCCTTGCTTGAAGCGGGACTGGGCGGTACTGTGGATGCAATCAAGCTGTTCTCTGAAGCCGCTTTTCCAGTGCCTGTCATTTGGCAGTCCCATTTAGGCCAATGTAAGCAATATCTATCCATATTTCCTATGTTATGTTCGCCGTAGCCTCAGCATTAGCTGTGCGAATAGTCAACGTTGCTCATGTGTTGCGAACGACTGCTTGGACAAAGCCATGTGAATTTGCCTTTCTGGACATTGTCAGATTTGCCATCAGCGGTCCTTATTTGCTACCGTGGCATTTCCGAGATTATCTGACATCTAATACGTGGGGTAATTGACCATGTGGTGGAGGACAGACTAGCAATGGTTTTGTTCGTTTCTTTCGTCTGCTTCTGAATTTCACTGACAATTGTGAGGATAGTACCATCATCGCGAAATGAAGCACATCATGGAGGGTAACATAATAAAATAAACACGGTGTGTCGACGATTCAGAACTGGCCGGGGGCAAGAGAAACTACACAGCGCGGCATTTTCTCCGCGGCTATCGAAATGATGGCCTAAGCTCCCCAGCCTTTACTTGGCTATTTAATCAAGATTGACTACCGCCTTACCCTTGCAATAGCTCCCCTAACTCATTTGTTCCAGGTAGCTTGATCCCTTGCACACATTCCCAAATGTTCCAAAAACCAGATACTGTTACCCTTACCTTTCACCAGGTTCGTTTTTCTCTGCACCAAATCCCTTGGCTCATTCTTCTGCTTTATTTTACAGAAGAAACCAGATCGGACGGGAGAGGTAAAGGACCAAGATGGCAAAACGGTTTATACCCTTCGATCTGAAGGAGACGAACATGAGTTATCGAGGTATTTCAAAAATTATGTGTGTCTTCACCTCTTTCTCCTTCCTTTACACCCTAACAGTGAAGTAGCTCTTCCACATCGAAAGAGCGTACAACTGAACCAAACTCGGGGCGTTCAAATATGATTCAGACACAAACCCCGAGAAGTGGGGGTTCATTTGGGGTAGTGACAGTCCGAGGGTGGGGGAGAAAGCAGCCAAGAGAATTCTCGGTGATTAGTGAATACCGAGTGAGTTCCACTTTTGTGACGCAAGGCAGTCGTTCCGACTTTGTTGGTGGGTTAGTTTGGCTTTCACATTACCAGACGGTACCAAGTGGGAATGGGATGGGGATTATCACCATCATTATGTGAGTTATCGTTCTCTTTGTTCTCTCTTTGGCCCTACCCTCACTCATTTCTCTTTTTCAATGAAGCTACTATTCAACTATCAAATCCCGTCATCGGCCTCAGTAACACCAGGAACCTCTGCCATCTTCACCTCCAGGTACGCTGGTGCGTCAAAGCTCAGCACCCTGGAAGTGAGCCGTTACGACATTTCCAAGCCATGGCTGTTAGATTATTTGATTATCACGTAAGTTGTCAAAGTCCAACTTTATGGCAAATTATTGAGAAGCTGAAAATGGCTTGTTCAGGTGTTTGTGGTTTGATCAGAGCGCGTATATCAAGGTAACCACCGAAGAGGCAACGAAAGTTTCAGCTGCGATGGCAAGTTGAAAGGTATAGGTAGACAAATGAATACCAGTTGAGTTGACAATGCCGACTTGTTTGGCTCTTGAGGACCAAGGTTTCTTTATCCTACCATCACTGTCTGCCAAAAACGCATGGTCGCTATTAACTACGACATTTCCCGTACATCCCTCAAGGAAATTGCTTTATCTATACTTTCGGGGCATCAATCAAATCGTGGATTTTCACGAGTGTCGATTCTCTGCAATGATTTTTTGTCGCGAAAGGGGGATCTCTAAGTCCACCGGTCTAGCTCGGCCCATTAGTAAACATTTACTAATTGGTCTTTTCATAGAGCTTATTCCATTATAGTGGCATTTCACCTAACATTCACTCCCTTAAAGCATTTAGTGACTCACGCTTCCCACCATTTCGTCATCTTTCTAATGACACAAATCGCATCACCCTAAATGAGACCAATGCGTACAAGCTGAACCAGCCAAGCCCTTTTCTTCAGTCGAAACGGAACGAGGTGGTACGGTGTGTGAGAAAGCAGTTGTTTGACGCGGCTCTTCCAGTGTCCGTCGCTCTATCGTCCCATTTAGGTGAGTTTAAGCAAGCTGCATCCATATTTCTAATGCTACATTCATTTCAGCCTCATTATTAGCGATGTGAACTGTCGAAATTGCTTTGTACTAGGAAAAGAACACTTCAACGATGGCGTGTGAATTCACCACTCTTGACATTTCACACATAACATCACCGGTACCTTTTATCACCGTAACATTTCCAAGTTTATTTGTAGAGATGTTTGTCAGTTTATGTGTGCAGTTTATTACTGCATGAGGTAGTTTGCCATGTGTTGGAGGAAAGTCGAGAAGCGGCACGTGGTTTTAATTTCTTTCTTCTCCTTTTGAATTTCACTAACAATGGCGATGATAGGACCATCGTGGAAAAATTAGGGGCCTCGTGGAGTGTGAAATAGTGGAGAAACACTGCAAGCAATGATCCAGCACAGGCCGAGAACAAGGAGAAGTGCACAGCACGGCGGTTCTCCGAGTACCTCGAAATGATGACTTAAGCTCCAGCCTTTACTCCGCTATTTAATCAGCGTTGATCATCGTCTTCCCTTTACTTTACCCCCGCTCACTTTTGCAGCTGCCGTGATTACTCGTAGCCAGTTATAAATGTTCCAAAAGCCGGATACTCGGTGTGGCCAAAAGTCATGGCACAACTTTCGTACACTGATTTGGGAGCGGTTTGAGGCCATGGATAATCATTCGTGGTGGTATTTATATGGAATTGGCCTTCCTGAACACGAATATCAACTCCATTTAATGCTATTTAACGATGGTTAACATGTATGGCCAGTTGGAAGTTGACGCTGCCAAACCCCAAAAAATTATCTCATGGAGATTGGAGAATTTTTATGCGAGACTATTTTTCCTGAAAACTAGACTAAAATATAAGAAGATCGTTGCTTTACTCCCAAGATCTTAGTGCAATAGTTCATGAGATACAGAGGGTACAAAGTGGCCGATTTTGGCGCTGGAGCACCACTTGATGCCGCACTTAGGCCAAAACTCGCCAACTTGAAGGCTCAATATCTTGACAACCAGAGCAGTGTTCCACAACCCCCAATAAGCAAAATTGCTTAGATTCTGTTCTATTTTGCGATTTGTCCAACGATTTGTACCGATCATCAATGCTCCCAAAGTCGAAATTTCATGAGCTCACAAAATGGGGTATAACTCAAGAGCACAATTGATCTAGACAAAGTTGAGTTTATATCCGTGATATGCACGTCCTATTACTTCCAATATAAATCCGTACGGCCCCACAACCGGTCCAGTATTGAAATCACCCTGTGCCATGACTTTTGGTCACACCGAGTACTGTTACTTTCACATTTCATCAGGTCAGTTTGTCCCGACTCTCTAGAACCAATCATTCAGCTCATTCTTCTGTTTTGTATATAGAAAAAACCAGATCGAACGGGAGAGGTAAAAGACCAAGACGGTAAAACTGTTTACACTCTTCGAGATGAAGGAGATGAGCATGAGTTATCGAGGTACTTCAAAAATTACGTACGTTTTACTTCTCCTTCCTCCTTTGCCCATTCTTCCCTCTCTAACGATGATTCAGCCTTTTCACATTGAGAGAGCGTATAATCATACTAAACTTGGGACGTTCAAGTACGACTCAGATTCTAAACCTGACAAGTGGGGGTTCATTTGGGGGAGTGACAGTCCGAGGGTGGGAGAGAAAGCAGCCAAGAGAATTTTCGGAGATTTAGTGAATACCGAGTGAGTCTCACTTTCATGACGCGAGGCAGCCTTTCTGACTTGAGGTTTTTTGTGGGTTAGCTTGGCATTCACCCTACCAGACGGTACCAAGTGGGAGTGGGATGGGGACTATCACCACCATTATGTGAGCTACCATTCTTCTCGTTTGTTCATGTGATCCTTTTCTCACCTACACTCTTCTTTCCTGACTAAGTTACTCTTCAACTATCAAATCCCTTCAACGGCTTCAGTAACACCTGGAACCTCCGCCGTCTTCACCTCCAGATATTCTGGCACTTCCAAGTTCAGCACCTTAGAAGTTAGCCGTTACGAGATTTCCAGGCCTTGGCTGCTGGATTATTTGATCATCACGTACGTTCTGACCGCCCGCTTATATTAGAAGTTATCGAGAAGCTGAAAACAGCCTGCTCAGGTGCTTGTGGTTAGATCAGAGCGTGTATGTAAAGGTAGCCTCTCAAGAGGCGGAGAAAATTGGAAGTGAGATCGGGTCTGCTATTGCAGATTCAAGTTGAGATGTACTGTATCAATTTGAATTATTCGAACCGCTGTGTGACCTGTGACCTTGAGTTCGAACTTTTGGATTCAAACTCCTTCCTAATATGGCAATTTAGCGCGCGCAAGCGCGACCTCCGGAGCTTTTGGAGCCTCAGGGATACCTTTTTCATGCTCAAAGGGTGTGACCAGGGCGAAATTTCGAACTTTTGGAGGTCGCTGTGACCTGTGACGTTCGAATAATTCAAATTGGTACAGTATAACTAGACAAACAAAGGAATGAGATACAGCTGGCTTAATAGTACCTCCATCCTTGGCTACTTAGGACCCAGCAGTGTATCTTGAATTTCAACACCTGCGGCTAAAAAAAAGGACAGCATTGATCGTGAGACTTAAATATGCTGTTGAAAAAGAGCAAATACATAGATGGATGGTAATATGGAAAGCGCAGAGTTGGGGCAACGAAATAAATAGCCCCATCTGCTTATCTGGAGAAAGTCATTACTGTACCTACTTACAATGCTTTGAACATGTCCGTTCCAGGAACCAGACGAGATCGAGGTTGATTAGCTGAAACTTGCTAGGGTTGTCACACTGAGCTGTGGTTTGAAGACCTCCTCCAATGTCGCCTGAGCATTTTATTGGTGCCCACATATGTGGTAGTCCCACAATCACTGCGACGTTCTGCGGTACTGAGGTCCCGAATATGCTATATTCAATGCACGTTGGTAAGTAAAGCGGGGACGAGAAACCTAATGAGAGGCTATCCAGATGCCTTGTGTGTCTTGATTACTCGCGTTGATTCGTCCCGCAGACTAATTTGGCTGCGAGTGTTGCGAATGGTACCAAGTCAATGTTTGACTGAGGCGCCCGCGGTTAATGCTTCTCACTCGCAGTCATCGCCTCATTTTTACCTTCTGCGTAACGATGTTGCGCTATTGCTATGACTTTTTTTTACTGGCGTATATAAAGTTTGCTTAAATTTGCTCAGTTCCTTTAGTAATTATTCTCATTCATCGTCTGGCTCCAAACCCCCTCTGCTCATACGACATTGCGGCCCATACCAAGGTTGAGGTGAAATGCTTCTAGTGCTTTATTTTTATCGCACAGGTAGGTCCGTATTCCAGCTATGATGTCAATTCTCAGTTGCACAGTTTGCTTTGTCAGACATACTCTGCATACCACCTGATACCCGTCACTGATGTATCATTCTGTTTGGTTCGTGTATCTGGGATTCGACTAATTCGCCCTAGGGATACATTCGACAGCACCTTTGACCTGGTTTGTCCGCATTGGTGTATGCACAGGGTCTCGTATGAAAGATCGGTTTGTCCCAATTTATCATGTGAGGAGGAAGTAAACTAACCCTATCCATTTCCAGCACTTATTCTCATCCCATTTATCTCAACTTTAGTGCCGGCCATGAAGTCTCACATCGTACATTGAGTTCTCCAAAGTCGTCGTTCCCCATTCCAAACATCCTGAATGTCGTCAGGCCCGTCTCCTAGAAAGTTGATGGGGACGGCTGCGACGAGCAAGTTCAAAATACTTTTGTACCTGCATCTACCCACATATTCATTCATTCCCATTCACTCTTTTACAATGTTATTAAAAACTTATGTTCTCGGGGCTTCTACCCAGAAAAAAAGGAAGTCATCTCCACGATCCAGCCAATCACCCATGTGAATAAATGTGAGCAACTGAAAGTTTGCCTGTATTCTCTTAGTTGGATTGGTTCATATTTCGACACCCGCACCGCCAAAATGAATAAATCCCGGACAGTCTTGCTACTGGTGGCCATCCTGCTCTGACTTACCTTGCTTTCAATAAAAAATGAGCACACAATTTACTGTCAGGCGACTCGAGTTGCTTAAGGGAAGTGTTGAAGAGTGTCCAGGTGTGCAGGATGCGCACGAGAACACGACAATTGGACCCAGCTCAAGTTCGGCTCCCAGTAAGCCACGTAGATGAGAGTGTTGCATCCCTTGAACATAACATTGATGTGTTTTAACGCCCGAAGTTATACTCCGGTCCCGCGTTCACCTTCCTTCCTCAAATGGCCCAACTACCAGCGGAAATCTTCCAAATAATCATCTTCTGGACCTCAGATTCTTGCCTTCCCAACTGTTCTCTCACGAATTCTCACTTTCGGCCGTTCGCGCAGGCAAAACTCTTCCAGCACATCTCGTGGGGGTTCTGTGGTGACGAGCATTGGAAGGCCACCTTTGACTTTCTGACGACATCCCGAGGTTTAGAACTCAGCAGACATGCAAGAAAGCTGACTATTAACCCGATAAGATTCAACTCGAACGAGAGTCCTTCCCAATACTCCTTGTTGTTCAGGAATTTGCCGAATGTCAGGATCCTCGATTTGAGCTACTTCAATTTAATTGAATTGGAGATAAAGGATCTAAGTATCCTGGGACCCATTCTGTTGAACACAGAGGATTTGGTGCTTGCGAAGTTCTCAGCGCCAACTCTTGCTCGGTTCCCTAATCTTCGAAATTTACAATTGTTGCTCTTCGTTGGTGCGGATGTTGCTGACAAGTCGTCTCTCGACAACCTGGTACCTCGTTTGGAAACCCTTAATCTCAGGGACGTGCGTTGGGATGGCCACCCCCACAGTGCTGTTGTGACCACATTCTTGGAGAAGAAACAAGGGACCATTTCATCACTGACTCTCAACAAATTATCTAGGGATAATGGTGGGCTCAACCTCCGTATAGTGTCACCTCTGCTTGCTATGGTTCGTCATCTTTCGCTTGACAATAGGGCAACTTCCTTGCTTGGCAAGTCTTTAGCTCCCGTACTCCATTTCGCTGAAATCTGAATTTTATTGCCCTTAGTTGGTCCAGGAGAGTTGGATGGTCATTTGCCAATCTCGTCCATGTGTCTCCTCGAGTCTCTCTCGCTTCAGTACTGTCCAAATCATACGAAGGATCTGTCTCTCTTTTTGGACGGCACCTTTCGAAACTTCACATGGAATGAGACACAACTCTCTCCTAACTTTAGGGCTCTTCGATTCGAAGTGTCGACCAAATACATTCTTAGTGCGATTGCAATAGGGCCTGCTAATAACGAGCCTTTCCGGATCTCACCTTTGAGTGCTCCTGCCCTAGCGCTTGCGAGTGACGCGAAGTTTGACTTGCAGTTTATTGTCCAGACGGGATATTTTGACAAGTCGTTTACTCAAAATGGAAAGCATGAAACCGATTATGTTATAGTCAGCCTTGTGAAGTCCCTTTTGGGAGACTGGGATTCTCTCGGAAAGCTTCACATTTCAAAGCAGTGGGATATTTAACGCGATTGTACAGCGTCTGAGATACGTCAAATCTGCCTAGTGAAACATTTTCAATAACCTAGTATATTTGTTGTCACTTTCTCTAATTCTTGCAGCTATTGTTCTCTCTATTACTACCGGTAAGAATCGTCATATATATAATCCCACTCTCTCATTCGATCTTTACAATGCTATGGAAATCTTCCGAACTCAATGTGATGTCTTCTGTATTGGACAAAGAGCGTTCCAGCTTCCTTTCAAAATATTCAGCTGCTACTCGACGTGCAAGGGATTCTGTTTGACTTCTAAGGTCAAGCACCATTCTTCCCATAGTGGAAATTTTTCATATCCTAGCCCTTCATATATGATATGGCAAGGCGAAGGCAGGTACCTAGCATGGTTCGTGAATCGTACACAACATTCCCGTCGCCAAAATGAATAATCCTCGGACACATGCTATGACTTCAAGCGGTATTCCCCTGCTCTGACGTAGATTAGAAAACGATCCTTTAGAAAGACGGTGATGAATTAGTTTGATGTTCGAAACCTCATCATTTGGCAACTTTGTCGCAGAATCCACACCAACCAGGCAGATACCTACATTGCCCAGGTAGTACATAACAGGGATACCAGAACATGTGAGGATGAGGAAGACTATATGAAGTGTAGTGGCATGAGGACGGTCCAAGGGAGAGCTTTGATGAGAGTCAAGAAAAGAATGATTGTCAAAGTGGGTGTTACCCGGAAAAATAGAGATGAATGAATATTTTCTCGTTACAAAACAACGTCAAGTCTAGAACAGAAGACAGAAATCTTCAAGATCGACTATTGACCATTGCCGTTGTACGCGAGCAGATTGGCCGTTCCAGAAGCTAAATATTCGATTAAGCATAATGAATACAGAATCTTGAGCATGAAGAACAGGAACATACGAATGCTCGTGAGAACTTTCTTGAGGGCTTTTTTGACAAGAAAAGCCTTCATAGCAGCAGGCGACATATTACCCTGTACCCAAGACAATTGTGAGTGATCTGTGGGTAAGGGGTAGAGAAGCAGGATCCCACTAGATGCTAATCCAGTAGGCGATCAGACCAGAAACATGGGGTGCACTATTTTTATTAAATGAACACGACTGGTCTAGTTAATAACGGAGACTCACGCCATGGAAGTTCCTTGAAGAGCCCGAAGAGCCGTGTTTGAGTCATATGCCGCGCTTAAGATGTGGACGCCAGGGGCATGAACCGTGACAGCCTGTCCAAAATTGCTGAAATGGGGCCTCTTGTCGCCAAAACCTGTCGCCCCAACAGTAATTGAGTCAGTGATGTTAGAAACTCGAGCTGGAGAATAATCTTTGACATCTTGATGGCTTTCATACTTTTTCAGAAAGTAATTTGGGCGTAGGAAAAGGAGAAGACGCACTGATTTCCCGCTGCGAGAACAGTGTGAACACCACCAGCTACAAGCTGAAAACATGCCGCTTAAAATTAAAATTAAAAGGCCGGAAAAATCGAGCAGACCTTTGTGACAGCGCGATCGGCTGGGACATAGGTGGGACTCCCAAGAGAGATGGAGGCCACGCAAGGACGGTTGTTTTTCATGCATTGTTGAAGAACCATGTCCATGCCTTTGATACTAGGTAAAAGAAAAAGTTGGACAGAGCGCAATGGAGAACTTATTCAACAAGACGTACGCTCCACTCCAAGTCCCAGTTCCTTTGGAACTTCCAACGACTTTGACCCCATTGATATTGGCAGCCTTGGCAACACCAACTCGTATCCCGCCGACAGTACCAGCACAATGAGTTCCATGACCCATTTCGTCTCCACCACTACATTTCGCGTTCAGCGCTTTTCCAAAAGATTTCAAAAAAGTTTTGGATGGCTGACTGGGTGAAGGGGGGAACCCATAAATCATTCTTTGCCCGTCCTCCAAATTCAGTGTGGTTGATGTTTACGCCAGTATCTTCAGAAAAAGAGGTAGGCTAAGATTGAATGTGAACGCTGCAAGACCAACCGATGACATCTTGTCGATCATGAGCGTCGGCATGAAAAAATGGAGGAGAAAATCCACTCACAGACATCGACGCCTTTCCCGGCGTTTTCATTGTAGGTATACTGGAAGTTCATTCCGCTGCATAAGAAAGTTTCAACCGTAAATATTAGTCGGATGCCGAAAAAAGACAAAATAGACGACGTGCTTCATATCCCTTCCGGGGGTGATAGGTGTCTTGCTACTGATACGTTGAAGCCCCTAAGGAGCATCATTCTGTGTTGTGAAATTGTTAGCTGCGAAGACATATGCTATACCATCCTCATGAACGCTCTCGACATCTGGGTCATTCAAGAGCGATTGAAAGGTAGCGTCTGTGCGTTTGACTAACGGATAGCATGAATTGACCTCTGGAAATGTGCTAGGAAAATGAAATGGTAGCTCACCGGCAGCTCCGTTGATGATGCCAAGATGAGTGACATCATCTGCATTCGTGGTTTGGAGAGCACGAACGCTATCGACTCCCTCCTTGTACATGACGATGAGGCGACCAGTGTCCTTACCACCCTCGGTCTCCACGAGCTTCTTCTTTGCTTGAGTAGAAGCAGTACTCGTCGGTGAAGAAACTGCACTATGAGTAGGTTTCATCTCGAGAGAGTCACTGCCTGTAACAGAAATGGTGGGCTCGAGAATCTCTGAGGTCGACATTGATGGCTCTTGAAGTCCGGTGGAAATGTCTAAGGCGGGGCTCGGTGTAGGCTCATCCGGGCCACGACTGAAGGACACAGAAGACGAAGAAGCAGGTGCAGCTCTCACACATGAGGCAATGATGGCAAGTAGAGTGAACGTTGTCGAGATCATGCTGAACGTAAGAAGGCTAAGAGATATCAGCAGAGCAGTAAGCTGAGGGAGTAGGGTCTACCTTGGGAGGCTTTTATATCACGAGGAAAGAGCGATTAGAGCGACTAGACTCATTTCAAATGGAATGCAGGAGGAGACTCTGCGAGTCTCACCGAGAATGGAAAAGCAGTCCATTCTCGGGAAGAGGGTTGCATACTCGGCTGCTTTGCATCTGGTGACGAATTTACGCACTCAAAGGAAGAATGAGGAAATTTCGGATAAAAATATCAAGAGAAAGAAGTTCTGAAGAGAGCGACATCCTACTGCAGGAATTCAGGGGGTGATGAGGGCGAGAAACAAGAGACGATTGCGGATCACAGGACCATCTTCGAGGCAGTCAACTTGCTCGCCTTATCAGCTGCGAGTTGTTATGAGTTTGGCAGAACAGTGAAAGGCCCTTCAGACTTCAACCGGCTGAGCAGGACAACTCTCACATGAATCAAAAAGATGTCGTTCAAAGATTCAGCATTCAGCCATGCCAGAAATTCTAAATGCAGCTAGAATATTCAGGGTCATCCATATGACCACATGCGTAGAATGAGGTCAAAGCACCTCTTGTCTAACGTTCATCATCCTTCCTCAAATGACTCAGCTACCTCCGGAACTCTTCCAAAGGATCATCTTCTGAGCCTCAAGTTCCTGTCTTCCACTTTTTTTCTCTCACGAATTCTAACTTTCGGCCGTTCGCGCAGGCGAAAACTCTTTCAGCACATCTCGTGGCGGTTCGAGCATTGGATGGCCACTTTAAAATTTCTGACAACGCCCCGAGGTTTAGATGTCGGCAAACATGCAACAAAGCTGGCTGTCAACCCAATAAGGTTTCACTAGGACGAACCTCCTGAGTCCTGGTCAATGTTTCCCGCTGATTGCAAACTTGCGAAACGTTATGATTCTTTAATTGAGCTACTTCAACCTAATTGACTTGGAGAAAAAGTATCTAAGTACCCTGAAACCCATCCTCTTGAACATAGAGGATTTTGGTGCTTGCGAATTTCTCAGCACCAACTCCTGCTCAGTTAGCCAATATTCGAAAGTCCAAATTGTTACTCGTCGTTGGTGCGAATCTAGCTGACGACCTGTCCATTGATAATCTGGTACCTTGTTGAGAAACTCCCACTCTCCAGGACGTGCATTGGGACAGTCACCCCACAGTACAGTTATGTACACGTTTTTAGAGACGAAAAATGGGTCCATCCAAAGCTTGACTCCCAACAAATTGTCCAGAGATATTGGCGGACTCCACTTTCGCATTGCATTACCAGTGTTTGCTACAATTCGACACCTTTCCCTTGACGAGACGACATTTTCCTCGCTTGGTATGTTTTTGATTGAGATTTCTCCTCCTGTCTCTCGCCCTCCGGTGCGGCGTATCTTCCGGTTTTATGATAGAATATGAACCCTCAATAATGAAATATCATCGTATTGAATCGTACAAAACGCTCAAAACTAAGTGTTTGTTTCCCCTCTGGTATACCTATACAGTGAGCAGTTGGCTCGTCTTCACGTTTCTAGAACGCTTCGTTAAACTCCAGACTTATCGATTCAACAGCTTCGGGTCCCTTAGCCATCAAGCTTTTGAAAAGCTAGAAGATTTCGGGTGAGCTCGATGCATCCATGTGAGCCCCATTAATTAGTCCACAAACCTCGGTAGCCTTGTGAGCTTCAAATGCTTCGGGAGACGCATACCTACGGGAGGACATTTGTTACATCACGATTCATAGAATAAATCGCACGCACTTCTCGATGATGATGAACTTGTTGCTCTTATCGCCAACACCTCTTGTAGTGGTGTAACTAAACGAGAGAGAGTGATCAGCGAGAGCCTAAGTTTCATCTTAGTTCTTTCTGGAACTCACTGAAGAGTCCCCGGCTCGGCGCCACTCTGAATCGCCTTCGATATCAGTGTAAGGGCTTCTTGAACTTTGTCCTCGAAACCAGGTTTTGCAACCATTGTGGCAAGAAGCCAAAACTCGCCTTTGATCTGTTCTGGACTAGGTACAACATCAGCGTAGGAAAGACTCAAAGGCAGAGTGAAACCATACGGGACGGCCATGAGAGTGGGGAAGGGAAATGGGGCACGATCAGGAGCACGTCGATATTCTTATAGCAACGCCTGTCCAAATATCAGAGCATTGTTCCGGGGTACTGGATCATAGTATGCATATATGATCTCTACAGCTACTTCCAGATAGAATGAGATCAAGGAACCAAGTTCGCCGTGTTCCAGCTTTCCTTTCAACAGTCAAACACATTATTTCAACCTGTCTAAGGCCGAGGTGCCCTAGAGCGACCCTCCCCCTTTGCTCCTCTTTGCAGACTATCATTGAACTGCTTCAGAGCTCATTTCTCGTACAGATGTCAAGTCTCCGGAGATAGCAGAATTTATTATTTTCAATATATGCAATGTGTGCAGTTGGATCACCAAGGTTTTGAGACCGCGAATACCAACCTACTTCTCGTCCATATCTTCATTTCAGCTTACAGCGGTGAAATAAGATGAAACATAATCTAAGCCGTTCGGTTAAAATACATGCGCGGGTGACCTTATGTCACACCAGCTTCACTCCTTCGACTTACCATCACGACCTCCGGGTCCCATTTAGTTGATCCTCTGTATGATACGTATAACTTTTTTTTTTTTACTGACGAACGAAGGAATACATAGATTACATCAATCCTCTTCTTGTCCCCGCCGTCCTCAGCCTGACACCTCTATGATGATACAGTCCGCATAGGAAATGTCCGGGGGCATCCTCTACGAGTAATCGTCCTGCTAACCCTTGAAGCATCTCCTAAAGATTGGTGGAATTTCGTACCCAGAATGCCTATTTCACGGTGCTAATTAGCGCTTGCTAAATAACAATTGAGAGGTTCGCTGGCCTATTTCCCCGCACCCTATATGGTGCGCCTTTTCGGATCTCACGGGTCAGTGTTCCCGCCCTCACGCTTCGGGTGATGCGACGTTTTGTTTGCAGTTTATTGTTCTTACAGTTCGTCCGTGCAGTATGAAGACGATCATGATACCTATTACGTGATGGCCAGCCTTGCGAAATCTCGTGTGGAAGGGCTTGGATTCTCTTGTAAAGCTTCACAATTCAATAGAGTAGAATATCCAATGCAATCGTAGAAATGACATTCGGCCCAGTGAAAATGTGTTTAATAGCGTTGGATATACAGCGAGTCCAGTTCTTGCAGCTGAGTGTGTCTATCACCACTGAAAACGTATGGTTCGGCTTTAATGAAAAATTCAATGATCCCATTACCACAATATTTTCACAGTGAATACTATGGAAAGTTCAATTCCAAACCATTGTCTTTCTTCCGGTACATAGATGTAGTGAGCCGTTGGCACGTCTTGACGTTTCTAGAACTCTTCGTTAAATTCCAGACTTATCGATTCAACGCCTTCAACCATCAAACTTTTGAAATGCTATAGGTTTGCGGATAGATTTAATCAGTCCAAGTGAAATACAGCATTTAGTCCACGAACCTCGGCAGCCTTCAAATTGTGAGTTTCAAATGCCTGAGGGGACGCATAACTAAGATAAGAAAGTTGTCGAACTTCGATTCATCGAAAAATCAAACCCACTTCTCCATAATGATAAATTGGTTGCTCTTTTCACCGACACCTCTTGTAGTGGTGTAACTCGATGAGATGGTAATCAGAGACTGGTTACATGTGATCATAGTATTTTCTAGAACTCACTGAAGAGTGCCAGGTTCGGCACCGCTCTGAGCCGACTTCGCAATCAGTGTAAGGGCTTCTTGGACCTTGTCCTCGAAGCCAGGCTTTGCAACCATTGTGGCCAGAAGCCAAAACTTGCCTTTTATCTGTTCTGGACTAGATATATAACTTAGTAAGAGGAGCGTCTCTAACAGAAAAGAAACTCATACGTGGCGGCCATGAGAGTGAGGAAAAGGAGTGGGGCAGATTCATGAGCACTTCGATATTCTTATAGCTTTCCTTAGTTACAACACCCATCTTAGCATAAGATCATTGTTTCGGGGACGGGATCATATTAAGTATGGGGATTTTCTAATCCGACTTCCAGATCGAGGAACCCACTTCATCGTGATCCAGGGTTCCTATTAGCAGTAAAGCACATTATCTCAATTCAGTGTCAAGACATATGATATCTACTTTGTTCTCTTCCCTCCTCTTTACGGACTATCATTAAACGCACAATTTACTTCTCCTGCAGATCTCAAGACCTAATCTCAAAACTCCTGTCTAAACTCAAAGCTGAGCGACTCTGCTTGATCAGGAGCACCTGCAACCAATGCTTTGTATGCCTTACATGAAGCTTGTGAGTTATATTCGACAATAAGTGAGTTTAGGCTTACCTCTGTCGAGTTGTGCACTTCTAAAGCCTCAGGGGACGCATAGCTAGATACCGGACTTCAGTTCACTAGTATGATCTGAGCGAAACCCACAAACTTCTCAAGAACACTGAACTGATTACTTTCCTCTCCAACCCCTCGAGTAGTGAAGTAGCTACGCGCGCGTTTGTGGGAACTTGAAAAACGCAAACCTGAAATGATGTAAGCAGCTCACTGGAGCGTTCCTGGTTCAGCAGGACTGTGGGCAGATTTTGCGACATTGGTCAAAGCCGCTTGGACCAAGTCTTCTTTTCCTGGCTTCGCAGAGATAGATGTAATAAGCCAGAATGCACCTTTAATCTCGGGAGGACTAGAGGAGAGTCGCTTTAGCAAGAGCAATCATCAGGTGCTAGGTCCTACACTGTAGTCATGGCAAGCCTGTGATGATATGAAATATATTGAAGGATCCATGGTTTAGAATCGCACTTTATGTACTCTCCTATTGGAACTCAGGTAACAGAGGCTCTAGGATACGTGCACGACCCTCCCTAGCCCTCATGGCAGTACGAAAGCAATCTCGGCGGTGTGGTCCTCTAGCACTGTACCAATGTCTTGCGTTTCTTTTCGGCATGTTACATTTCTCTTGGATTTTCGTGAAGAGATGAGAGTAAGCAAATTCGGCCACTTGGTTGATTATTGAGATGCCCGAACTTGATCTCTAGACTTGGGGCTACTAATCACTTTATCCCTTATCTTCACATTACGCTTGTAGTATGTTTATATTGGCGACCTGCCTAAGAATTGAACTAAGCTCATGCAGATGATCTCTGCGGAAATACGATAGTTCCCAGAGCCAAGGCTTTCTTGTGCTACGTTCAGAATGACAAGGAAGGAATTACCGATTCAAAACACCACCATCGGTTACCATCCGCAGAGATGCGGCTTTTTCTCCACAACCTCCTGCGAAGCCGCCGATATTTTCGCTTCCAGGGGAGTATTCTTCCCTGAAGGAAACGTGCCGCTTCCAAAAGTTTACGGAGTTTGAGGCACCAGAGTACAGGATCCTACCATTCGTGGGATTTGGGTTATTGGGATGAAATTTAAATACCCCCTGTAGGTTGAGCCATTTGTCGGACTTCAAAGGCTTGTAACAACTATTATTCAATAGGCAAACTTAATCCGTGCTCATCTTCGTTCTTTCACATTATTCCATTTTTCTAATTATGAAAGAACAATATCCGTTTACTAAAGCCATTTCGTATCAGAATTCCTCCCTAAACTCCAGGTTGACCGACTCTACTTGCTCAGAGAAACCAGCGAATAAGGCCTTGCACGCCTTGCATTGAGCTGGTTAGATGTGATTCAATGACAAGGAAATGTCAACTGACCTCTGTAGCTGCGTGGGCCCCAAAAGCTTCAGGTGCCGCATACCTAGTTACGAGGATTCAAGTTGATTCGGACTATGTGAATTAAATACACATACTTCTCAATTACGCTGAACTGATTGCTTTGCTCTCCAACTCCTCTGGTGGTGAAGTACCTAGATGAGCGTCGATTAGAACTCGTAATAAGCCAACCCGATATGATGCATCATGCGTACTCGAGCGTTCCAGGTTCAGCATCACTTCGGGCAGATTTTGCTACGTTGGTCAATGCCGCTTGAACCAACTCTTCCTTGCCTGGCTTCGCAGTGATTGAAGCGACTAGCCAGAATGTGCCTTTGATTTCGGGAGGACTGGAGCAATGTTTTTATCAGCTACCGTCAAAGTTGAAAGAGTGTTGAGGCTTACATGGTAGCCATGACCTTTTACGAGAGAAAGAAAAAATGATTCAAAGTTGATGAGCAGTCAAGATATTGAAGTGTCCATTGTTTTGTAGACCTGTTTTATGCACCTTTCTCGGAAGTCAAGCGAATGATTTGAAGGTAAGGGTGTCATTAACTCGAGTCCCAGCGGGCTGAGTAAAGCATCGCTGTTACACCCATCTGTGGCTTATCGGATTTTTCGGAAATACGAATGAAAGTAATCAAAATCGGCCTACCCCGAGCTTAATTCCCAGTCCTCGGAGTCTTCGTCAGTGTGTTCAATGGCCCTGACAGCAATAGTCATTAAAATCCCGTAGGAACCTCGTCTCCAGAGACTATTGAATGTGGGAAAGGGATCTGAGCCTCTCAGGAAGCGCCCAATTGAGTTAGAAAGATGAATTATTTCATATATAGACAACAGTCCCTGGGTAGGATTATCACCGAGAACGGACATTGATGCTAGGATTGAAGTTTTTAAACAGCCAAGTCCATAACAGAAGGGGCAGTGTGTCAAATGGAATATAAGAAAAAATGTGCAATAAACATTAACGTGAATGAGATGAAGAAAGTACGGTATTTGTGTAATGCAAGGATGATAAGTGATGGAAAGACTTGACAATGAGTGAAGACTGGATACAAAACAAAGCAGAGACCTTATTAGAAGAAGGCCATGTGAACAAAGCGATGGAAGAGACAGAAAGCAAGGGAGAGAGCAAATAAAAGACGAGAGAGCAATGGAAAAGAGGATAGAGTAAGCAACAGTCCAGAACAGAAAAAAAAAAAAGGAAACAGAAAGTAGTTGTCCAGCTCGTGATAGTTCGTCCTCACGGGATCCATCCATCTTAATACGCGTTTTGCGAATAAGTGGCAGTTCTCGACGTCCCAAATCCAGAGGAAGAACTAGGAAGGAACCCTGGGGGTCGAGGCCACCCCCCATTCGGCTGAGTGTTGACGGGTAAAGGTGGAACTCTACTGACAACCACCGAATGGCGAGGATCAAAAGCTGAGCCAGGCCCACCATACGAGGAAGACGAGGACGTGTGAGGGGACTTGATAGGGGGAGAATACCCAGACGGCTTGGAGAGAAATTCATGGACGTCAAGCAATAGATCCAGGGGACTCGGAGTTAACTCCTGATCTCCAGTATTCGACTCTAGAGTCGATGGAGGAGGATTCTCGCGATAGGAGCTAGTGGGAGCAAAGTTTCCGCGTGACAACCTTATATTTTGGTGAGAGCCATGCGAGCCCAGGACAACTGAAGGTGAGCTAGGAATGGCGCTGAAGACCTGGCCAGTATGATTTCTGCTGCCTCGGTTTGCATCGAAAGCATTTGTACAAGAGATCTCATGACGTGACATGGGAAGAGAATAATCAACACCATGGACCCGTTGTTGGTAATGTAGTGGCATCGACGAAACATTGCCTTGGAAGTTGAATTTATCGCCGCTATTCCCATAGATGGCTCGGTGAGCCGTGGTATCGAAAGTTGACAATACCATGTCGCTGGGATGAGGAAAAAGTGGTGGTGCACTGACAAGCTGGGGGTACGCGTGGCGTGTAGTGGTCGCCGGAAGATTCGTACTGGCGATATCCACGACCATGGACATATCATCTTCTGTAGGCGGTGGACGAAATGTGCTGTCTGTAACTGTTGGCGGGTGCACGGGGGAATAAGGGGTCCCGTACACAGACGAGGAGGACGACGATGCTGAAGACGGAGGCGGTGACTCGTAATCAGAAGAAACCGAAGGCAGAGGCGACTGTTGAACATATGGGGATGATGAAGTTGATGAAGAGCCAACGCTGCTGGTGTTTGCCATGACCGAAGGCATTTTTGGACGAGGCCACTGCGGTTTGTCTTCTCCTTTGTGTTTTTTCTTCCAATGGCGAGACATGTATGAATTATCGTAGGTCTTGAATTTGCAAAGGGTGCAGTAGAGAAACTCATCGGTGCTGAGGGATTGACAATGAGCAGTCACGATTACATGAAACAATAAAAACACGAGAACGTACTGATCACGACGGATGTGCGTGTAGAGGTTACACAGTTGACCCTTAGCAACCGATTTTGGGCAGCCCTCCTCCTCCGCGTAGGGACAAAAAACGCGTCTACAAAAAAAAAAGTATAAGGTTGACGTCAAAAATGGAGTGGGCGAGGACAAAACTTACTCTTGGTTCTCTTCTCGATGCAGGTTTATGTGTCGGTTTAAATCCTTTTTCACCTCTTTGTGGCAGATAGGACATTCCTGAGGACGTCGAGTATCTGCAGGAGATGAAGAGCTTGAACCTCCAACACGGGAACCCCTCGCCACGCGAGTCCGAGGATAAGATCCGGATACAATGGTACTGTCTACCCAAGTTAAACGCGGATGATCTGGTCCCATTTGCGAATGATTCCTGGACCTCGAGAGTGACGAACGAGGAGAAGGGAGAGGGATTGGGTAGGATGGAAGTTCAGTGTTGAGCGAGCTCTAATAGCCCGAGGACCACCACACCAGCTCTCTCAACTTGGAAGAGACCTGTGTCGTACCCCGAGCCCTAGACCACCGCCAAATCGATCAGGAAAGGTACATTTTCGAGCGGACGGTCCAAGCAACGGCTATTCTTGGCTTGGACGGTCGAAGCACTAGCTCCGCCATGCAATAAAAGCATAATTGACATAAACGTGCTGTGCTTTTTTGAGGCTATTCACTGCAGCGGGGTTCCGGGGGTAAGTCAGGAGTGAGGGAATGTCGTGGTAGGAGCAGACCAAGTAACCGGGCGCCTAGCTAAAGCCTCAGAAGGGCTGTGTCACGATGTAAGTGAGCAATGCCCGGATGGCCTCGTGGGTTCTAACAGAAGAGACAGATGGCCTGTGCCCTTCCTGCTCGAAGGTACCCCAATGGACGAGGCACGATGCACTCCCATGAAGTCCTGTAATCCGCCCCGTTGCTCAGAGGTGACCACAGCACGGAGAAAGAGTAACAGCCATGAGAATTTTTATGTAGAAGTGGAGGGTATCTATAATAAATTTCGCAGTTCCGAAGTCTACGCCTTAGATTACAAGGATCTCACGGGAGGCTGAAAAAAATTGTCATCCATCTCAGTCTCTCTGTTTCTTCCAGTCTTGCTGCCAACATACTTCGTCTATCCTCATCAATGCCTCTCTCTTTCAAATCCTCATGACTAATCATGCTTTTTCAAGCACTTCAGACCACTTGAGGCGAGGCGGAATCCACAGGACCTCGGCATCGGAGCAGCGACGTGGAGGTGCTAAGACCAATATCCACACCTCTTAGAATTTTCGCAGCGGATGCATAAGTGCGGGAAATAATAGACCAAAAAGAATTCTCAAAGCTAGAAAATAAACGTTTTGAGTACAAATGGTAGAATAAAGGCCATGACTTCTCTCAATATGAATATCTCTGACGGTACAAAGAAGAAGAAGCCATATTTATAACGCACGAGCCAATATCAATAAAGGGTAGGAAACTGAAAAACTGAACAAATAGAGAGAGAGAGCGGCAACTAATCGCATGACGGCTGATCACAAGTGAAGACGGGCAGGTTAGCAGTCAACCCAATGGGCGGGCGCTGCTGTATATCGACCAAAATTGGAGATACATGTTCTGTTGCGACAAATAAGTGGAGAAAGGCTCAAATTCATGCATAACCACTGACCCCCAGTGAAGATATTAAAGTAACAGTATTGCACTTGCATGACCTTGACTGGGAATTGTAGGCAAAAAGAATTAATGCCACCCTATTATCCGTGCGAAGCACGACAAGCAGAAAACGACATGCAAATTGAAAACCAAAGATCGAATCTATAAAGGATATCATGGGGTGAATACTTATACCGGGCGAAAATCGCAAGGTTATCCCTTCGCACCGCCAAGTGGCTCCTTGTTTCCAAAATGAGACATAAGGGAAATTTGAATAACTACGAGGCGGGTTGCTCAATCTGACACCATTTGGAAGCAGAATTCAAAGTACTCTACTATGATCTCGTACGGAACAGTGCAGGGGTAAGCTCTGATGAGTACGATACATGCGTTGCAACTTCGAAAAGCTCTAAAAACCTCAAGGGACACCTGAACCTCTCACAGAAATATTTCCCTACTTTCATGTTTGCGACGTATGATTTCATTTTATTCTAGAGTCCCTCCCTGTGCTTAGTTCTCTACCTAGTCCAGAACAGATCAAAGGCGAGTTCTGGCTTCTCGGCACACTTGTTGCGAAGCCTGGGTTTGAAGACAAGGTCCAAGAATCCTTTACTCTGATAGCGAAGTCGGTTCAGAGCGGTGCTGAGCCTGGCACTCTTCAGTAAGCTCTAGACAGGACTAGGACTTCCCCTAGACACTCACTGATCGCTCTCTCGTTTAGTTACACCACAACAAGAGGTGTTGGCGAAAAGAGCAACAAGTTCACCATCATCGAGAAGTGCGTGTGATCGTTCTTCGAATCGTTGTATCCCAATGTTCTTCCCATAGGTATACGTCTCCCGAAGCATTTGAGGCTCTGTTCGGCAACGGCGCCGCGCCTGGCGCCACGCGCCTGGCTCCGTCCAAAAAAGGAAATCTTGTGGCTCTTATTTTCTCCCTCCACGTTCTCTTAGTTTCCTTCCTCTTCTCCCTTTTATTATGCCTCGTGAACTTAGATCTGATGTCAATAATATCTCCTCCACCATCACCTTTGCTCCTAATGGGCCCACTACCCGCCTCCGACTCCTGTGCTTATCACAGGTGTTGCATCCTCAACCAAGGCCAAGAAACCGGTACCAGCTCAACATACGGGTGCCGATTTGAAGAGGATGTTCAATTTCTTCGTTGAGCATGCTGCTGAAGCAGGAGACAGCGGTAGTTTCACCAACACTGTGCTCCATGATTGTACGGTGCACTTGTATGAACACATCGAGGCTGGGGGCCCAAAGACGGTAAAATCAGTAAAGGATTTTGAGTTATGGTACTTTTTCTTATAAAAGGACTTTGAGCAGCGGCAGCGGTGGTGACCACCATGCCACCAAGTACACCAGCAATCTGAGCCTCTTCTGAGTCAGAATGGTCCGGGCTGAGGTCCATTAGTTGATGCTTAAGCAAAATTTCATGTATTTTTCATCATAACGCAAAGTACATGGAGGGAAACTTGAGGAAAAAGGGCATTTAGGTCAGGATGAACTGGATTTCCTTTTTTGGACGGAGCCAAGCGCGTGGCGCCAGGCGCGGCGCCGTTGCCGAACAGAGCCTGAAGCTCACAAGGCTACGGAGGTTTGTTCACGAATTCGTGGAATTCTTGCGCTCATTGGACTCATCCCAAAACTTTTAGGTTTTCAAAGGATTGTTAGCTAAGGGGACTGACCACATCGAATTAATGAATGTGGAGTTTACCCAAGAGTTCTAGTAAGAGCGTTAGGAAAGCGCCACAGCTTGCTGCACAAATAACAGAGGAGTGAGAGACGGTTGATTTTTATTGTTCTATCGGATTAAATTTGAGAATATTGTGCCGGTAGGGCGAAGGAATTCTTCGTTAAAGCCAGAATATATGTCCTACCCAGTGCTGCGGGACTTAAGAGATGTAAATACCAGCAGCCATCCACCGTAAGAACCGGAGACACGGCTAACCAATATGCTTTGCTGAATAATTATTGAACACATTCACACTGGTAAGGAAAAGTTCTGCTCCTTGCACGGAAGCATTGGCAACAAGAAGAGAATGACATGAGCAAAATTTTTAACGATCAGAAAGCAAGACAAGACCAGACTAAACAAAATATTAGCAGAGTTGTTTATGAACAACGTCCCGGACAACATAACATCCAGAAAACGATGGACTTCCTGATTTTAAAAAATCATTATAAATAAATTCCACAGGAATACAAAAGTCCATAGAGAGAACGTAATGCCAATGTCTGGGATGAATGACAATGAATGTGCTTGGGTCAAATAAAATAGTAGGATGGAATGCAACGATGCGGGATGTGAAATGTAAAATGTCAACCGAGGGGTAGCAGGAAATTAGTCTCCCCCGAAAAATATCAACGGCCTTAGCAGAAGAAAACCGTTTGAAGAAATAATGCGGCAGCTAATAAGAGCGAGAAAGCAAGTGAAAAAAATATAGGGAAAGGGAGAGGACGATGAGAGAAAGTCGTGCCAGGGAGGAAGTTGAAGCATAAAAGCAGGAATTTAAATCATAGGAGGCAGTGTTGGAGCAGGCCACCTTGGTCGATGAACTTGTCTGTGATCTTTGGTCCAATGGCGAGACATGGTCGCATTATAGTAGGTTCGGAAGTCGCAGAGAGTGCAGGAGAGATATTCCATGGTGCTACAGGATGATAATGAAAAGCATGAGATATTCGTGTACACAGGAAAAGTTGTGGACGCACTGATCACGACGGACATGCCCGTAGAGATTGGAGCGTTGGCCTTTAGGAACTGACTTCCCACATCCATACGGACAGTATGCACGTCTGCGACAAAAATTGTTTAAGATTGGTGCAAGCAATAGTGAGATAAAACGTACTCTTGCATGCTCTTGGATCTCAAAGTCGACAGACGTGTAGGAAGAGGAAGGGACAATATGGAAGTTCGCTGTCACACGAGCTCTTATAGCCCGAAATCCAGCTGATTAAAGCCAATGGATTTACAAGGAATCCGTTCCGCGCCCCAAACCGGAAGCCATCGGCTCAGCTAGTAAAAGGCAATTCTTCGAGTAGAAGGTTCGTGCTGTTCTTGGCTTTAACGATCGACGCATTGGTTATTCATCGCCATGGCAGGGGTTTATACAAAAAAGATGCTATGTATTTGACGCGGTCCGCTGCCAGCGAAGTTCCAATCGAAAAGTCTGTAGGGAGGTCGGATGTGGTGGGGAGACAAGGACACTGGCGCTAAAGCAGTTGGACCTGTGTCTGTCACACATCCAACTAAGTAATGCCTTTGGGCCGCATATATCACTCAGGATGGAGTGACCGATTGCCTGTCCACTTCCTCTTCTGGAATCCAAAGCGACATTGAGCTATGCACTTGACGCTTCTCTTCAGAGGCACCGTGCACTCAACTGTTTCTACCTGCGCCCGAAATTTTTGATTTATATATAATAACTGAATACAAGAAGAGGACAACCACAGAAAGGAGAAAAAGTAGTTGCCGTTGGATCTTTCCATGTAGGAAGCGGAGATTATAACGTAATTAAGTTTCCAGGCCCAAAGGGGGCAAGTCAATACACCAGCATTCAGGACGTCCCGATCAGCATCTCCATAGCATAAAAGTAGGAAATTCTGGTGACTCTTATTCATATTTGAAGGAACCAGAGAACAGGACTTAGCCAAATTTGTCAAAAAATCCTTCGGATGGCTTGAAGTCAGACAGAATGGACAACAAACCATTATTGGAGTGTGAGGCGCGTGCCCTAAATTCCCCTAGAACCTCCCATATCGCGGCTAAGGAGCACTTCAAGGCAGGTTTTGCGCATATATGCACACTCTTAAGTAAAGGAGAAAAGGCTTCAAGCCAAGATATCAACGAAGGCCATTATGCACGCCATTTAGCACTCCAGCAGCGAGCACGAGCACAGGGTGTGGGCAAGAACAAGACCAACAAGAGTTCTAACAGCCTAGAAAAAGAAAGAAAAATGCCTTGCAGAGTCGCCATGGATGAAGCTGCTTATGAACAGTGGCACCGACTCATAATAAAAAGATTCCATATAAGAATGCATTTTCCTTACTCCGATAACAGGCCAGAGTGAACAAAATAATTCTACAGGACCAAAGCAGTCCGTGGCGAGGAACAGAGAAACAAACCATGTGGAATAAACCTCACTCTATGTGTGTGCGCAGAGAAGAAGTGGGACGGGAACTGTTAACTAAGTGAGAGCGAAAAGCTAGATGTCTAAAAAGGAAGAGGAATGCCTTGTACGGAGGAAGGAATAAAGGCAGCATAGTACGAGAGATAAAATGCAAGGAAGAGAAAGCAAATGAAAAGAAATAGCAGAGAGAGAGAGAGCAATAAAAGAATGGATAAAGAAAGCAGCAAGTCCAAAGCAAGAATGAGACAAAGAAAACAAAGTAACCAAGAATATCGTTCACGGTCATTCGCCGTTACGGGAGTTCAGTTGGCCCAGTAGGCCATTTCTGAACCATCAGTGTCATTCAACACTTCAAATCCGGAGGTGGGTTTAGAATGATGAGGTGCGTATTGGGAGCCTCCAATATCTGGAAGGGAAGCAGGTGCTACGTGAGGACTTGAAATTCCGTCAACCTCTGCCAGATGATGGTGATCAAGGTTTGGTCCATATCCATAATCTGAGGGGTGCAAATATGTTGACGGTGACGAAGAGAGCATAGCTGACTCAGCGAAAGAGTCCACGACAGGAAGGGTAAGGATATTGCTCGGGAGCGACCATTGGTCGGTGCTGGTCGATCCCGTAGCGGATGTAAGAGAGCTCTGGGGCGAGGGAACATCAGGGAGAGAGTTGGCGAGTATCAACTCATCTCCAATGAGAGAGCAGTCCAAACCCGAGCCATTTGATACTTGTTTAATGAAGTTACCCAAGGTACCACCATTATAATCATTGAGAATGTCATTATCACTGAATTCGTTGGATGGGAGATGTCCAAAGCCGGACATTATTAAAGAAGCATGATCATCCATGAGCTGTGGGGAAGGAAATGTAGGCATGATCAAGTCAACATCGCGAAAGTGAGATTCGTCATCATTATGTCGATAATTGCCATGGGGAGCCGGTACATCGAAGTCTGGCAGCGGAATGTCGCTATCCAAGGGAGAGAGAGCTGGAGCGTCAGGAGGCAGATGTTCCGAGGGCATAACTGTCACCGGAGAATTCATGCTGGCAATTTCTGAGACCCTCAACACAGAATCATCCGCAACCTGTGGGGAGAATGGATTGTCTTCCAGGGATAAGGGATGTGCAGGGGAATAAGGGGTGCTGTACACGGACGAAGAAGACGATGCTGCTGCTGAAGGTGGAGGCGGTGAGCCGTAGTTAGAAGAGACCGGGGGTAGGGGCCACAGCTGAAGAACTGAAAACGCTGAAGACGAAGATCCAACAATTGGCATAGCAGTCGCAGGCGGGGAAGAAACTTGAATTTTCGGAGGCAATTTTGGGGCAGCCAAGAGCCCTGGCGGTTTATCTTCCCCTTCGTGGTAATCTGCCCAATGACGGGACAAGCGAAAGTTATCATGCGTGATGATACCGCAGGGGACGCATCGGAGACGTTCATGGGTGCTGCAAGATTGGTAATTAGCACTGGCCATTCTTGTACAGATAAAAAAAAGGGGGTGGACGAACTGTTTAAGACGGATGTGCGGGTAGAGGTTGGTGAATTGACCCTTAGGAACTGACTTGCCACATCCGTAGGGACAATAATCGCGTCTGCAAAAAAAAATGTATAAGGTTCATGTTCAGGTACCCAGGAGGCGAAGCATACGTCTGCAGTTCTGGGGGGAGATGCGAATCGATGTGTCTGCTATCTTTCTTGCTAAACTCTTGGCCGCAATCAGGGCATGTCCAACGACGTCGAGCCTTGGCTGAGGATGGGCGACCGGTGCGTGAACCTCCCACCGCCGCCACCCTACTAGCACGACGGTAAGGTCCAGGGCCAATGGAACTGTCGTGCAGAGTCGGACTCGTACAATCTGGTCCAATCCGTGACATGCTCCTGGACCTCGAGGACGACCGGCGTAAAGTACGGGTGTGGATTGGAGAGGATGGAAGTTCACTGTCAGGCGAGCTCTTATAGTCCTAGAACCACCGCACCAGGAGCTACAGAAAACCTGTGCTACGTCGCGGAACAGAAGCCATGGCCGCCTCAGCCAGAAAAGGAAAGTCTTCGCGGAGAAGGTCTAAGCGTTGGCTATTCCTAGCGTGAGAGATCGACATGCTGGTTATTTATCCTCATGGCGGAGTTTTAGGCAAAAGATGCTGTGTTTCTAACCGATCCACCGCCAGC
The DNA here is from genome assembly GCA_021399455.1 of Flagelloscypha sp. PMI_526. Taxonomy (NCBI): domain Eukaryota; kingdom Fungi; phylum Basidiomycota; class Agaricomycetes; order Agaricales; family Niaceae; genus Flagelloscypha; species Flagelloscypha sp. PMI_526. The sequence goes on from JAJTUO010000159.1 coordinate 27,541, forward strand.
GTAGTTCCAGTGGAGAAATTCTGGAGGTCAGATGAAATGGTGGGAAGAAAGAGACAAAGACCCTGGCGCCTAGCTCGTCGGAGGACCTGTGTCCGTCAGACACCCAACTGAGCAATGCCTTTGAGGCCTCATGTATTGCTACAGACAGACAAATTGCTTGTGCGTTGCTCTCCCCTAACGAACTCTCGACATGTTCAATGACGACGTAAGAAAAAGGAGAGAGAACAACCACAAAATGAGGCAGAATATGTAATATCCAATTGGATTTTTCTACGTATGGTGTGGTATAGTCTTGCAAGATTACAGCTTAAATATGCCACAGGAGTGCAGATGCAGTATTTGGTTGTACACGGCCACTTCCTGGTCCCCAGTATCCACTGTAAATCGGACCCTTCTTTGCAGCTTCAGTCCCCTTAAGGAGATCCGATGTCGCCAGTAGCCGCACTCAAGCAGCGGTACTATTTTACAATCTCTAGCGGATAAACCTGTGAGAGGCCTTCATTTACTCTTCGCGCCGTGCCCAGGGACATTGAGCTTTGTCTCGTAACAAACGGAATATCACATTGCAACACAAGAACTTCCAGATTTAGATTTACGACGTTTCGCATGATCTATCGCAGCCCGAGCCGCAACCTCAAAAATCTCAGCTACACCTTGGCCCGTCTTTGCTGAACATTCCAAGAATTGCCCCGCTCCAATTCTCATTGCGACAGATAGGCCCTGCATTGGCTCAGTTTCCATTGATGAGTAAGGACGCAAGAACCAAACCTCCTCATAAGTAACTAGACGTGAGCTTCTTTTCGCAACCTCTTCCAACGGCAGTTCATCATCTCGCAGATCCATCTTGCAACCAACCAGAATAATAGCGACTTCATCATGTATGAAGTAGGTAACTTCATTGAGCCACTGTACATGAGTTTTGAGGAAGTGTAAAGGCTATCATGTAACAATATTCACCTTTTCTTCAATGCTGTACAAAGACGTGGGGTCGTCAATTGAATAGGCAAGGAGGACCACTTGTGAATCTGGGTATGAAAGTGGTCTGTTTGAGATGTCGCAATTGATAAGGTGAACTTTGATGATAAGGAAATCGAGCAAGCATACCGAATGTCATCGAAATCCTCTCTTGATGAGGTATCCCATACAGCTAGTTCAACGACTTGTTCATCCACTTTCACGGCTGCTACATAGGTTTCAAAAGTAGCGCGCCCATATACCTGGGGAATTGGATTAAGATTACCCGGTGAAGAGACAATCGAGTAGACAGAGGAACTGAAAACACTGACTTCCAGAAATTGGTCACAAGCAAACCGAGTGAACAGGCATGTCTTGCCCACTGCATCATCACCAACGAGAACAAGTTTGCGCCGTAAATTTGACATCCTGCTGCTGGGGGGCCCAGAAGACAGTCGGGAAAGAAGGAGTGGTCTGCAAGCTTGCGATTAAGCTCTACTTATCGCTCTGACCCGTGAGTGTCTACCCCGTGTATTCTGAAGATATTTTTACCTGCGTGCCTAGGAGCTGTATTGGCCTTCTATTCTCGCATGAAGGATCTAAAGAGAAGAAATGAAACAACTAAACAGTGGTTTAGGAAAAAGCCGAAGGCTGGAAAAGCCGGGGAGGTAACCGTACTTCATGTATATTCATCAAAAGTCTGAGACAACATCCAAAAAAATGGACATATTGTCCAATTATTGCATCATAAATGAAGTAATGGAGAAGTAGAAAGAACGTTCGGAGCTCGTAGCTACACGAAGATCGGAGAGGTGGCCGTTTGAAGTACGGCGGTGGAGACAAACTGCAAAAAGCGTAATTCTGACATTATGTAACTCCTCTCCTTACCCTTCTTACTTCCGAAAGATTTTTCTCAGTGATCCTTTAGTGTTGGGAAAGAACGCGGGGTACCAGAAAACAAGCGAGTAAATTATGATTTCTGTAGCGCCTCTCACCTTTTCTACTCACTGGGCGACTTATAGGCCTAGAACCAGTACATCGAGTACTACGCTGATTCTACAAAGGAACCTGTGTGACATCGCGGAACAGAAGTCATAACCGTCTCAACCAGAAGAGGAAAGCCTTCGAGGAGATGGTCCAAGTGTTGGCTATTCCTAGCGTCGACGATCAGCTTGCCGGTTATTTATCGCCAAGGCAGAGGTTTAGACCAAAAAGATACTGTGCATTTGAAGCGATCCGCCGCCAGTGAAGTTCCAATCGGAAAGTCTGTAGTAAGGTCGGATGTCGTAGTGAGAAGAAGACGACAATGACACGGGCGCCCCACTGGTTAGAGGACCTGGGCCCGTAACACACCCAACTCAGCAATACCATTACAGCTATTTGCATAAAGGTTGGCACTCTGTGGGAACCTCGAAACCTTGAAACCTCAAGGAAAAAAGAAATCTCCCCTTCGTCAAGAATTCATGCGCTGGGGGCTGGGTTTCCGGGGTTTTGAGGTTTCGTCGGAGTGCCAACCTTTATGCAAACAACTGTAAGCCTCATGTATCGCTATGAAAGACAAATTGCTTGTGCGATGCTCTCCCCTAAGGAACACTAAAGGACATAGAACCATACTTTTTATACAGCGGTTGGTACTCTAGATCGTTCATACATACTAGATAAGACGGTCAGAATGTGTATTAATGACTAAGAAGAATGAAATGAGAAAGAAATCTAATGTAAAGTAACTAGTAAAAAGCGGGCTAGAAGAAGACCAGAAACTTGTTGGCCGGCGTACTTGCCAACTTACAACAATAAATACGTCGAGTCGTGTATCCAAAGTGGACAATATCATCTCGCTGGGACCAGGAAAAGGTAGCGATATACCCATTGGGTAAAATGAGTAGACTTTTGTGGCCGGAAAATGCGTGGAGGAGTAAAGCCTACCAGCGGACGAGGAAGACTACAAAGTTGAAGGTGGTGGCGGTGCCTCGTGCGTCGACGAGACTGAGTGCAGAGGTGAACGCTGAAGATGTGGAGGTGTTGATGACGGTGAAGATCCAATGCTATTGGTGGTTGCCAAGACTGCAGGCATTTTTGGTGGAGGCAACAGCAGCTTGCCTTTCCCTTTGTGCTGCCTTTTCCAATGACGAGACATGGCTGCATGGTCGTGGGTCTTGTGCTCGCAGAGGGTGCAGTAGAGAAACTCTTCGGTGCTGAGGGATTGACAATTAGCAGTCTCGATTGCATGAGACAATAAAAACACGAGGACGTACTGATCACGACGGATGTGCGTATAGAGGTTACATAGTTGATTCTTGGCAGCCCATCTTTTGCAGCCCTCCTCCGCGTAGGGACAAAAAACGCGCCTGCGATAAAAATTGAGAAACAAGATGACAGCAAGGAGGCAAAACATCATACGTCCTTAGTTCTGGAGAGAGATGCGAATCTGCTATCTTCCTTGCAAAACTCTTTGCCACATTCAGGACATTTCCAACGACGCCGAGCTTTCGCAGATGGTGGGCGGTTGACGAGTGAATTTTCCACCCAATTAGCTCGATGGGAAGGCCCAGGGTCAATAGGACTGCCCTGCTGAGCCCGTGTATGATCTTGTTCCATGCGCGACATACCGCTGGACCTCGAGGACGACCGTGGAACAGTGGTAAGAGTGACTGTAGAAGAATGGGACTCCCCGTCGGCAGTATGGTGTTCATGCAAGCAAAGAGCATTGTCGAATGTGGGCAAAGTTGGAACTAGATTTGACTCAACGGAACAAACGAAAGTAACTAACTGGATGGCTAACCTTGTTGTCGTTCTCGGTTAACTAGAAATTGAACAGCATCATCAAGTTGACGATCTATGATGGCAGTTTGAATATATTGTATGGTTTGAGCCTCAATAAAGTGAGGTTCAATCAACTCATGAGCCCCTTCCCTTTGTAAACCTTGAGCCACGCTCACACGAAAGTAACCAATTTGATTCATCCCCTCCATTCTGTCCGCGAGTCGTTCACAGTCTTCAGCAATGTGCCTCAGCATGGAGATCCAGTTATCTCCATCTGACGGTACTGAGAAGACCCCAGGATGCCCCGCACCAAGACTGAGGAAAAGAAATTCCGTACAATTGGTGAAAAGCCCTTTTGTTTCCTCGATTACCAGCTCAATAGGATTACCGAACCCGAATGCTGCCGAATCAACATATGGCGTGAGACCCCAACTAGGGCCGATAGAGATAGGCTCAAATAGTGATGGGTGGGCGGTGGTTGCTAGCCCCGCTTCCCAAATCTTACAGTCGAAGGAACTAAATTTGCGAGGTGCATAGTTGCGAAAGAGTACCGGCTTATGACCTGTAACGTGTTTAGCAGGCATCGCACAAACAAATCTGCCGGAGTGTTTTCATTACAGCTTGAATCCATCACTAGGAGAACAGACATACGTTTTACATGGCGGACAACGTTCTGCCATCCTTTGGTCTGGAAAACGGGCTCTTAGGCATCCAGAAAGGAAATTAGAGCGCTCGGGATTGTCAAGATTGGGTTTATACAATTCTTGAAAGAGAATGAAGAATTTGATAGATTCATCCACGCTCATTCGAAGCCGGCCAAGGAGAAGAGCAAGGAGTCTATATTTGCAATAAGAGTCAAGCATTTTAAGTAAAAATGAACACATACCCCCAAAACCCGAGCCTCCAATAACGTCGAAATGGCTGCAGGGCAAAGGTGTTGAATCAAGTTCGAAAATACTCTGGAGGCGATTCATGACTTCTCTCAAGATGAATAATTCTGATAGTACAGAGAAAGCGCCGCCGTCTTTATAACGCATGAGCTAAACCCAAAGGCAGAGGTCCTAGACACATCAAGAGATAGCGCAGCAACCAATTGCATGACGACTAAATACAACTCAAGACAGTCTTTCGCCCTAAACCCTATTGTTGGAGTTCCGTATGAGACGAACGATAACCGCAGGAATCAACGTATTCGCGATTGTGATGAACTCGAAATGATCGCATGAAGAAAGCAAGTAAGCAGGGAGGCGCTCGTCGTTACCTTCTAACTCCGCTGGCTTTGCCTGCTAAAGACCGATGAGAGTCTAAAAACCAGAAAATACAAGAAATAACGATACTTTGCACAGTTATCATAGATGAAACGTGTTATGAACACAGGTCACACCCCCAATAAAACAAACATCTAAAACAATGCATTTTTCTGATCCAATATGCCAGAGTGAGTAAAACATTCTACATGAACAAAACAGTCCGCGGCGAGAAAGACAGAAACAAACTACATAGAATAAACATCAGTGTATGTATATGCGTTGAGAAGAAGCGGGAGCGGGAACTAGACTACGGGAGAGCAAACAGCTAGATGTCCAAGAAAAAAAAGGAAAACGAGTGCCTTGTAAGAAGCAAAGGATAAGGACAAAATGAGACGAGAGACAGAATGCAAGGAAGAGAAAGCAGATGAAAGGAGTAACACGCAGAGAGAGAGAGAGAGAGCAATAAAGAATGGAGAAAGAGAGCAGCAAGTCCAAAGCAAGGAAAGAGGGGAAAAACAAAGTAACCAACACTACCACTCACGGTCATTCGTCTGTACAGGAGCCTAGTTATCGTGGGAGGCATTGCCTGAACCGTTTTCGTCATTCGACACTTGAAATCCGGCAATGGGGCTGGAATAATGAGGTATGAATTGGGAACCTTCAACATCCGGAAAAGAGGTAGGAGCAATGCGAAAACTTGACGTTCCATCAATCACTTCTAGACGATGACGATCAAGGCCGGGCCTATATTCAAAATCTAAGAGATGCGACATGGAGGTTGACGGAGAGGGCAAAGCTGACCCAGGGAAAGAGTCAACAGTAGGAAGCGTGGAGATATTACTGGGAAGCGACCACTGGTTGACGCTATTCGACCCCATATCAGATGAAAGAGAGCTCCGAGGAGAGGGTGCATCATGGAGAGAGTTTTCGAGCACCAAGTCCTCTCCAATGAAAGAGCAATCCAAACCAAACCCAAATGAAACTTGGTTGAAGTTACTCAAGGTACCACCATTATAATCATCGAGAATGTCACTACCATAGAATTCGTTGGAGGGGAGGTGATCCAAGCCGGACATTATCAAGGAATCATGGTCATCTATGAGTTGCGAGGAAGGAAATGTAGACATGGACAAATCCTGATCTATGAAGCGAGACCTGTCATCATTATTCTGATAACCGCCTTGTGGAACATGGTTGTCGATGTCTGGCAGCGAAATGTCGCTATCCAAGGGAGAGAGCGGTGGAGCGTTAGGAAGGAGTTGTTCAAAGGATATCGCTGCCACCGGAAGATTCACGCTGGTGACGTCTGAAACCCTCGATAGGGAATATTCCCCGACCCATGGATATAATGAATCAACCTGATGGGATAACGAGTGCGTGGGAGAATACGGCGTGCTGTACAGCGACGACGCAGAGGACGACGCTGATGAAGGCGGGGGAGGTGAGCTGTACTCAGAAGGGACCGGAAGTGGAGGCGACAACTGAAGAGTTGACAACGATGACGATGAAGACCCAACAGCGGGAATATTGGTTGCGGCCGGGGAAGAAACTTGACTCTTGGAGGGCATTCTGGGAGCTGGCCACTTTGGTCGGCGTTTCCCTTTGTGATTTTTTGACCAATGACGAGACATAGCAAAGTTATCATGTGTCTCATAACGGCAGAGCGTGCATTGGAGACGTTCATTGCTGCTGCAAAGGGTGGTGAATTAAGATGAGCCATTCATTCAGACAAGAAAGAAAAAGGTGGACGCACTGTTTAAGACGGATGTGTGGGTAAAGGTTGGCTTTTTGGCCCCAAAGTGTCCACTTTCCACATCCCCAGGGACAATATACGCGTCTGCGACCGAAAAGTATAAGGATCATGTCAGCAGAAGGGAGAATAAATTTACGCTTGCTTGTCCGGGGGACGGTGCAAATTCATGTGTCGACTGCGATTCGTTGTCATCCATTTCTTGCACTTGCCGCACCACCATGGAACGTTGGCAGGAGGTGAAGTAGACGACTGGCCGATGAGTAATCCTCCAGCCGCCACGCTAGCTTGAGGGTAAGGTCCATGGTGATTGGAACTGTCTTCCTGAGTAGGATGTATAGGATCTGGTTCCATGTGTGATATGCTCTTAGACCTCAAAGGCGACAGACAAGTCGGTCGACGAAGAGGAGAAGGAGGATGGGAGAAGATGAAGTTTCGCTCTCAAGGATTTATAGTCCGACAACCAGCACACCAGCTGCTCTGACTTTACATAAAAACCTGTGCCATGTCGCGTAATCGAAATCATGGCCGCCTCCGCCAAAAAAGGCAAGCCTTCAGAGGAGAAGGTCCAAGCGTAGGTTATTCCAGGCGTTGATGATCGACGTGACGGTTATTCATTGTTATGGCGGAGGTTTAGACAAAAGATGCTGTGCTTTCAATGCGATTCCCAGCCAGCCACATTCAAATCGGGGTTCTGTAGTGAGGTCGGATGTAGTGGTGAGAGGAGAGAAAGACACGGGCGCCTAAGTATTTGGGACCTGTGTCCGTCACCACATCTAACTGAGCAATGCTTTTCGGGCCTCATGTAATCCTAAGTGCAAAACGACAGTTTTCCGATACGTTTCATGCTCTGAAAATCTAGCCAACTTACAGCTTTGCCCTTACACTTTTCTCCTGAGATCCGACTCACCCTTACCTGATTCTTTCCATCCCCGAAAACTGTTACTCCCATAGGATCATCGAAGAAAATGAAAGAAAAGAACGACTACATAACCGGGAATAATTAATAGCCATTGGACCTTTCTATAGAGACTGCGGGGACTGTATGGCATAGTCATTTTAGTCCAACTGGCAGCTACAAGCGGATACACAGGCGCAAGGGCACAAGACATTGGCAAACTAAGAGAATAAATCCATGAAATGTGGAATATCTTCACTCATATTAAGCAACGAAGGAACCTCCGCAGCCCGGGAACAAAAAAAATCACCCAGCAGAGTTCCCATGGGCCATGGATGAAGCTTCTTATGATTCCCTCAACATTACAGACCCTCATAAAGCAATGAATTTCACTGATTCCAATATGTGGTTGTGCATAAATTCTACATGAACAAAGTAGTCCCTGGCTAAGAAGAGAGAAAGACGCAATGCAAGGAAAATATCAATGAATGTGTATGTGTTGAAGTCCAATGTTGTGTTACAGAAATTCTTAACTAAGCGGGAGCAGAGAGCGAGATGTCCCAAAAAAAAAAAAGAAACAGGAAATGGGAGTGTTTTGTTAGGAGGAAGAGAAAGCAGATGAGAGACGTAGCAGAGAGACAGGAAAAGGGAGAGCAGTAAAGAGTGGATGCAGAAAGCAGGAAGTCCAAAGCAACAGAAAGATAAAAATACAAAGTAAACAAACAATAACGTCCACGGTCATTCATCCTCACAATAACTCAGTTGTCTTGATATATATGTTCTGAGCTACCAGCACCACTCAACGTTTCAAATCCGGAGTCAGAGCTAGAAACCGGAAGTGCAGGTTGAGGGCCTCCCGCATCCGGAAGAGAGGAAGAACTAGGATGATAGCATGGAGTTCCGCCAACCACTGCCGGATGACGACCACCAAAGCTTGTTCCATACCCATAAAGAGATGAGCCGGAAGGCGTAGAAGCGGAAGTGGATGGAGAAAACCAAAGTGGCTCAGCGAGAGAGTCGACGACAGGAAGAGTGGGGCCAACATTGCTGGGGAAGAACCACCGGTCTGTATTATCCGTGGCCATAGGATATGGAAGAGGGCTCTGAGGTGAAGGGACAACAGGAGGGAAGTTGTTGTGCGACAACCCTCCTACGCTGAGAGAACCGCTGAAACCAGTGGAATAGGGACCTGGGCCAATACAGCCATCCACGGCACTACCAGGATAACGATTGAGCATCCCACCAGCACCAAATCCAGTGGGGGAGAATAGTCCAAATCCAGGATTTGTCGACACAGTATCAACATCCACTAGATAGGGTGAATAGGGGGACGCATGCAAAAACACATCAGTGTCTCCGAAGTGAGATTCATCGCCAACATTCTGATAGCTGTCTTGTGGAACAGGGGCGTCGAAATTTGACAATGGAGTATGGTCGATCAAGGGAGAAGGTGGTGGTGCGCTAGGAGAGGGAGCATGTTCATAGGATATTGCTGGCATTGGAAGATACGTGCTGGCTCCTTCTGAGACTCGTGACCCAGAATACTCTGCGACCCTTGAGTAGAACGAGTTGACTTGATGGGCTAATGAGTACGCAGGAGAATAAGGGGTGCTGTACAGCGACGACGCAGACGACGACGCTGATGAAGGCGGGGGAGGTGAGCCGTACTCAGAAGTGACCGGGAGTAGAGGCGACAGTTGAAGAACTGAAAACGACGACGACGACGACGAGCCAAGAGCGGGAATGTCGGTTGCGGCTGGGGAAGATCCCTGTATGTTGGGAGGTCCCGGCGGAGCTGGCCACCTTGGTCGGTCGATCCCTTCGTGGGCTTTGTCCCAATGACGAGTCATTTCAGCGTTATCGTACGTGCTGAAGTCGCAGAGGGTACATGGGAGAGGTTCTTTGGTGCTGCAGGATTGGCAATCAGGCATAGGCTTTCACACACATGATAAAAGAGGTGAACGCACTGAACTCGACGAATATGCCGGTGGAGGTTGGCGCGTTGGCCTTTAAGAACTGACTTCCCGCATCCCCACGAATAAAAAACGCGACTGTAACAAAGAACTATAAGGTTGACTTCAACGATAACAAGGCGAAACGTACTGTCGCTTCTCATGCCTATTCAAGTGACGACTAAAATTCGTTTCCACCCATTTCATACACTTCTCATGATCACACCACCGTGCACGCTTGGTAGGACGGGGAGAGGTAGGGTTGACGCGTCGACGTCCAGCCACCCTTGCTTGAAGGAAGGGCACAGGAACAACAGGACTAGCGCCCTGAGTAAGATGGGAAGGATCTTGTTCCATGCTTGACATCCCCCCGGGACTTCGAGGACGACTAGGTGAATTCGTCGACGCGAAGTCGAAGTTGAAAAGGAGGATAAGAAAACAGAGGGTTCCCTGCCAAGCAAGTTCTTATAGTCCTTGAACCAGTACGGTAGCTCTCCTGACTTGACATAGAACCTGTGTTACGTCACGGAACAGAACCCATTGTCTCCGCCAGAAAAGGCAATTCTTCGAGGAGAAAGAAGCAAGCACCTGCTATTCCTAGCTTCAAGGATCGCCATGCCGGATATTTATCGTTATGGCGGAGCATTGGACATAAAAATGCTGTGCTTTGGGGGCGATCCGAGTTCCAGCGGAAAATCTGTAGTGAGATCGGTTGTGGTGGCGGGACGAGAGCAAGGATGGCATCTGTCCGTCACATACCCCACTGAGCGAAACCTTTGTAGCCTCATGTCACTAAGGACAGGGCGACAAATTGCTTGTTCCATTTCTTCTCCTAGGAAACGCTAAAGGACATGGAATTTTCCCTCACACTCAGTCCTGAAACGCGCCGCATTGAATGTCTTTTCTTCCGACCTCAAAAAGCTTCTTACACCCGTATGGTGACTGAAGAAATGGAGAGAGAAGCCACAGAACGGGGAATATGTAATAGCCATTGGATCTTTCTATGTAGGGAGTGGTGGTTATAAAGGCAGTAGAGTATACAGGTCTAAATGGTAGCGAGTGGATACACAAGCATCAGGGCATAAGGCATCGTCGTCCCAGGAGCATAAAGCCAGAAGTGTGAAGAAGCTTCATACGTATTGAGAAAAGAAGGGGATGAGTGACTGAGCCAAAGTGTAACTAAACACCAGCTTGGGACCAACAACCAAGATCTACAATTTGTTACGTCAATTAGCGTGTCCTTTCCTAACGAGAACGAACATACCTTGGGTGTCAAACCCTTAAACAACGCCGTGGGTCCTTCCGTCTTCATCAAGTCCCCAAACACCTTGATTCCTGATACTTTTGTTTCAAAGTTGGCATTTTGGATTCGGGTCTTGATAGTATCAAGTGGCGCCGCGACTGTAATGGATGCGACGGCTCCAGCAATAGAGGCGATGAAATTTTGAGTCCATGTGGCTTTGGAATAGTCTGTAACGCCAAGGATATATTCTTTTGTTACTGCCGATGCACCGAAGAGCTTAGGGATGATGAGTTTAGCACACACGATTGGAAAGAAAGAGACAAACAGAGAAAGAACCAGGAGCATTACGAGCCATTGTCCAACCCCAACCTCTATAGAGTGCTGGGCCTTCCTCCATGAGAATCCGAACGAAGCCACGACCACGGAACGCCTCTGGGTTAGTTTGTCGTTTAATCTTGAGGACATCAAGGGGAAGGAGGACCTAAAGAAACGCAAGTGAGAAGGCATAGGACTTCAGAAATTAATGTTAGCATACCACTTCGCCGATCCCAGTCAAACTGAACAGAAAGATATTGAATACCGGAAAATTCAAAGGAGAGTCATTTCGTTGCTTACCTTCCAGCGGAAGCCTGCATGAGCATCTTGCCTTTTCGTTCTCCGAAAGTGTTCGTGAAAGCAGTGGCATAGTTTCGTGAAATCACGTCGTAAAAGTACGGCTGTCCACCAAACTTATATATCCGTTGTGCAACCTTATAACCTCCAGCATATCCTAGACCAGGAAAAAGACTGAAAAAGCGCGAAAATACGGGCTTTTCCGCGTGTTGCTTGAAGATAATCGAGTTAGCCGTAGCCCAGGAGAACTACCAACTAATGTCAGCCGACAATGGTCAAAGGAATTTAGCGGGAAGGAAGTATTCACCTGAGAAGTGTTGCTCATTAAACGTTTGGCTACAGTATCGACCGGGTGGAATAACATGAGTTCGGCAATCCCTGTCCAAAAAAACACGGTTTGGTATGTGTCAAGAATAAAAAGACATGGAAAATTCTATTTACCTGAAGCACCTGAACCCAGGATACGCGCAGTTCCTGAGTCTTTTCCTTTGACGGCCACAGTGGGGGACATGATGACGAGAGGAAAGAGGTGTGGAGGAGGAGAAGATGGTTAAGAGCAAAAGTGGTGAAGTTTTCGGCCTAGACTTTGATGCCGGTTTACAACCGCTTCTTCCCATCACTCCGCTTCCTTCTCGCGTCCACTACCTTTCAACTGGGCTCACCTGTACCTTTTCAGCGAAGCGCTGCTCTTTGTGTTATAACAATTGCTTGTCACAGTCTACTCGCTGTGTCATTTATCCTGTTATCCGCTTGAGTGCTACCCAAGCTCCCAAGCTACCTTCAACCAGGCAACCTATCTTAACAGCTTACCAGGACAGAGAAGTCACTCTCGAACAAGTTATCTCTCATACCAGAAATAAGTTTCCTGTATTCCCAATCATTGAACATACTGCGTACAACCTGCCATGAAGACCGGAAAGCTTGGTGCATCCAGTATGAAGATCTTGATCACCCAATGGCCCTCACTCACCGGCGACCCAGTTTCAGGTATGTACAAGGTTGAACACAGGTTCTTCCCGCGCTTTAAAATGATGGTATCTGTTCAGCGCAACAGCCCTATGCCAAGCATCCAGAATAAGATTCCAAATTGGATTTACCCTCAGCGTATATCTAGTACTCGCCCGAAGACATGGCTTGTTGGGACTCCCTGATCATATCCCCCCACCTTTCCTTTCTTTTCATCCTTTCCATTCGTTTATAAGAGCAATGAGCCAGGTGCTCACAGTCGATGGCCCTTTGAATGCGGTTACGAGGACTGAGCTGGTTTCTTCTAATATTATTATGGTCATCTTTGGTACGTCTTTTGCTGCGCTCCTAAACAACGTCTGATTCGTTATAGGTACACTCTTGCTAACTTTGGTTCAAACCACGCATTCTATTATGTACGAGCTACTCCCAACCTCTGCAAGTTGAGCTCATGCCCTTCTTAGAAAAGGTTCGGGTCTTGGCCGGATATGTCTGAAGAACCTCGGCGCCACACTCGCTCTTCTAGCACTCTCAATTCCAAGTGTCGTTATGAACAACATAAAGAGAGGGTATATTCTCAAATTCGGAACAGCCACAACACCATTGGCGGTGGATCTGGCATACACTTTCTGTTCAATGCTCTTGGCTTGGCTTTCAAGTAGCATCATTCTATGGAAAGGATTTAACTTGTTCCCACGGAATAGAGTGTTGTTGGGATTTGTAATTACCTTTCAGACCCTGAGTCTTTGTAAGATCTTTTGTATCTTCATGCGCCCATAATTGACCCATTGTACAGCAAGTCCCCTGGCGTTTGTGCTCTGTGTAATCCCAATGATGGAACAAGCTGCTGGGGCTTTTCACTTGTATTTCTTTACCTCGCTGCTTTTTACGAACCTTGTGGTTCTCTCATTGGTTATGCGAAATCGGATGTGAGTCTCTGATGTGCATTACAAACCGGAAACTGAAAATATTATATAGACAACTGCGTTCTTCACCGAAAACCCTGGTCCCCAATGAAGCAGCATTTCACTTAATCCTTTGGGCAACTTTTTTCCAAGTTAGTCATTAACCAATGTCTCCCGTATTTGAACTCGCTAGCCAACATCCTCCCTCTGATACCTAGTTCGTTCTCTTCGTCGCATCGGCTGTGTTCATAAACTCTGGAGCATTTGTGCCACTTACATATGAGGATACGCTTATGAGACCAATGAAGTCAGGTGTACATACCGGACTGTTTGTCATTGAGTTAGTTCTGGTACAGTATCTGCTATTAATGGTTGTTGTCTGGTCCACTCATCAGGTTATCTCTTAGGCTTTATTAGCAGCCATGCTGCTAGCTAAGACTTCCAATGTCGAAAGTCAGCAATGGACTGTTGTGAGCGAAAAGCGAACTACACCATCACAAGAGAATGTCCGACGCCGTCGTCCTCAACTCGGGCACATCAGACTGGATTCAAATGAGCCGCTGAATGGTGGTGACTTGGAGAGGAACGGTACTCTTTATGATTGGGATAGGTGAGGAATGCTTCTATGAACTCCCATGATTCATTTTCTATGAACTTCTAAAGGACACAACCTCCACCGCTTCCTCCGTCCGAAGAAAGCCCTGAGCGAGTCCCAACTCCTTCACCTACCAGGTTAGCTCTTCTCGCCTTTCATTTTTGTTTCCCATTTAAACCGACTACTTGGTAGAATCACGCCATTCGAACCATCGAGTTATGGTAGCCTTGTTCTGGTTCCAGATGAGTTTGCCCCACCTATCCATCGAACTGAGGCTATCCACGCGGGGGTTGTCGCGAGGGATAGACCAAGGTCGCCCTCTCCTCAGAGGGTCCCATCCGCAAATCTTAGTAGGCCACCTTCTTACAAGACCGTTGGGACCGTACGATCGCCAGTGTAAACTGGACGCGAAGAAAGAAAAGGATGGTTGTATTTATCTTCTATTTAATTTACTCCAACATGGACATTTTTTTTATACATCTCAAGTGGTGCTATTTTGAGTCTGGTTCCCTTTGAGTTTTTGGTGGCCAGGCCGAGGTGGGCGCTTCTTTTCCTACCTCTTCAAGAGCAACCACCATCCTCTCTTCCACAGCTGATATATATAAATGAGCGGAAGAGCAATCCTTTCAAATGCTCTACTCTAAGGCATGAACTTGTCGGCGCTTTCTACTTCTCACATCCGGAGTGATACGCAACTCTCATTCCCTCTCCTTCCGCTTTGGGATTCGTATCGGTGCAGCGTATTCCAAAATGAATTAGCTGCTTTGGCACCTCGTTCCGATATTGGATGCACTAAGTCCCTCAACCCTTCAGCGACATGACAGCACTTCTGTTCAGTCTAAGTAAATCGAGCCAGGCCCAATCTCCGAGCCTTCCTTGCAGTCAAAAGGACGGAGGCGCAGACGAATTGTGTGTTCCTGGCTCCATCTCCTTCCTTCCCTCTTATCACACTGCTCTCCAAAGACTGTGAGCGAAAACATGTCGACACAGTCGAGAGTGAGGAATTCGAGTAAGTTTCTTCCATCCATTTCTGATCTTTTGAATCAGTCCCTTCTGAACTCTCTTTTCTGCAAATAGTCATTTCTGGAATCTTCTTTGGAATTTCACAAATCATGACGATTGTTCGACTCGCTTTTCGAGCGAAACACAAGAGATTGTGGTACGACGACGCCTGTGAGTCGTGGTTTCATTTCCCTTTTTTCTCTTCGGCAGACAGGGCTCATTCTAAATTAAATGTCTAGGGGCTTTCGGAGCATTTCTTTTCTCGGTTCTCCTGATGTTTTCAATGTACGATCGTCTTGTTCAAGGAAGAACCCTACACCACAAGGTCGTTGCGTATTGGTGCGTACACGTTGTTGGCTGGCGCCATATCGGGAATGGTTACTCAAGTTTCTATATAGGATAGGTTCTTTTAGTTTCCAAAATACGTTGTGGTACGTAGTCATGAACTGCTGTTCATCAAAATTCTCGATGTCCTGCCAGGGGTGCAAGAATGAGTGTTATTTGTGCCATCTTGAGATTAATTCGTACGCTTCTTCCGCAGGAATAACGAATATGTTACTAAATAATATTATTTCAGCCCGTCAAGATGTTCTTAGAAAGGTTGATTCTTTTAACTGAGCGTATCTACTGGTGTACTGATCATCCCATACAGTGGACACAACTGGTTGCTGCACTGTTCGTGGGAATGTGGCTCGGAATCATCATTCAAAAGGCTGTTGTCTGCAGTAGTGATCTGTCATGGTACAATCAAGCAACTCCACATTGCCCGCTGGGCTTTGGGGTGATGGTCAATGAGCTCGTGACAGACATTTGCGCAGACCTTGCGTTGGCTATTGTTCCCATTTTACTCTATCGAAATGTTAGCCTCCCGGCTCAACAAAGAACGTACGTAGTCTCTCGAGTTCGAGGTTGTTCTATGCTCAAAGGGATTTTTTAGGATGCTCTTCATCATCTTCGCTTCTAGTCTTCTGATAAGCGTGGTCTCTGGGGTTCACGCTTACTATCTTGTTGGACCCCCTGGAATTTATGAAGGATTCACGGCAGAAGTAGAGGTTCGTTTATTTAAGACTTTGTGTGTCTTCTCGTCTCATTTGGCTGGTTCCCTGGTCTAGGCTTCAGTTGCTCTTATAGTTGCCAACATAGGGGTCTTTGTTTCATTCGTTTATCGTTACTTCCGACGGGAAATTGACACAGATCCATATACCTTCGAATACTCCATTCGCACCGATGGTCGAGTTCGGATTAGGCGAAAGCCTGGGAGTAATCAAAAAGCAACGGAGGTTGTTTTTGCACGTCCTCATACAAGTACGATGGAGGCTAGTGCTACTAGCACAAAAATTCTTGACAACGGTGGCGGCGAACCCTATGAACTCGATGGTAACCTGTCGACGAAGAAGGACCAAATGCCTGATTCTTCGAGTGGAATTGAAGGAAAAAGTTAAGGAGTTGCTCGCAAGAGAGGGGAAATTGTAATAATGTTGTACTGTAGATTAATCTTGTACATTAAATTTCTTTTTACTGTATTTGCTATCATTGGCTCGGGCCTGGTAACTGCAAGTCCCGGTCGCCGTGTCTTCGACAACATACACCATCATCCTCACCGAGCTCAGTCCTGGTCAGCGCTTCGTTCTTGAGTATAACCGTCTCGAGAATGGAGGAAGATTCTATCGTCGGGATGAATACCAGTGGTCGCCTTTCGGCGCCCGCCTAGTTTCTGCGGAGTGAGCCAATTCAATCGCTTTCGGATCTTATTGCTGTGGGCGCAAGGATCGCAGGTTCATTCGCACATTAGTCTAGAGATATTTCGATTTTTCTCACTCTTTCGTCTTCATTATTTCCTCATCAAGAGTGTAACTAGAAGCCGCCTGCATCGTGTCCTGGCGAAACCCTGGTTGCCGGTTGATCTTCGACAACGAAGGAAGAGTCTGCGGTTTTGATTGGGGCTGGTCGCATGACCTGTTTTTAGGCTTCACTTCTCAGTCGCTCGGACTTGAGTGGTGCTCTCCACGAAAGGTCACAAGCACGTGATGTATTTTTTTGCGCTTTTCGACTAGCAACCTTGGTGCCGTAACTTGCCATCGTTACAGTACTTGGTCTGAATCCTCCAGCGGGGCTTATATTTCGATCCTGCTGGACACCGCGGACGTCCGTAGGCCTCAGAAGACAATGCATACCCTTCATTCTGCCATACTGAAAAGTTCCAGTTTTATGCTCCGTCCTCTGTCGATGCCGTGTTCCAATGTCAAAGGCGGCGGCTTTTCCAGAGCAGTGGTTCCCACTTTTGGCTTTCTCTGGGTCAGGCGTGGGAGCAATTCAAATCTCCGACCGCATCAACTCCGCTCTCCCACGAAATAGCCAGGTAAACTCGCTTTGACAGGTCGGCAAGGTATGGATTAAGTCCCTCGACCCTTCCTCCTTCTGACATAAGACCACATGGGGCTGGGCAAATTGAGCACAACTTCGCCTGTACCTTCCCAGTCAAAACCGTCGTCAACACTTCGGTCCCCTCTTGCTCCTCCCCCCTCCCAATCTTTTCCACAGTCATTCTTCCTTAACTCCTTACCCGTGTGAGATGGCGGGGCCATCGAGGCTTACCAATGCAAGTCAGTAAACCTTTATTGTTCATGGGTCCGTAAACCAATTGGATCGCCACACAGTCGTATCTGGGGCATTCTTTGGAGTCGCTCAGTTAATGACCATCCTTCGACTCATTTTTCGTGCGAAAAACAGGAGATTATGGTATGACGATGCTTGTAAGTCTCATCACTGGTCGTTGAGAATTCTCTCAGATCTAAAACGTTCCAGGGGCGCTGCTCTCGTTCGCTTGTTCTGCGATGATGATGTCAACGACTTTTGACCGTCTCAATGCGCATCGAAGTCAGCATCATATGATTATTAGCTATTGGTGCGACGGTCCTCATTACCTAGGAATTTAAGGTAATAACCCCTTCAACAGGATATCATCGTTCAGTTTTCAGAATACGCTTTGGTGCGTACTCTCCACATGAATCGATCTCCTTAAATTCATCTTCTTTAGGTCCGCTCGGATGAGTGTTATATGTGCCATCATACGCCTGACTCCGTCTCAAGATTCTCTCCATTCGGTGACACTTCCTCTCTAGCCAGCTGAAGCCTCCTATTTACGTTAAACTAGAGGATGAAATTGGTCGCTTTACTGTTTCTGGGGATGTGGATTGGCTTGCTCATCCACAAAAGTTATGTTTGTGGTAGTGACCTATCATGGTATTCTATGGCGCTTCCTCATTGTACCCTGGGGTTGGGCGTCATGATCAACGAACTCGTCACGGATATTCTCGCCGATATTGCGCTTGCAGTTGTCCCTATCCTGCTCTACAGGAATATTAGCTTACCAGCTCACCAACGAACGTAAGTTTACAGTTCCCATATACAGTTATGTTTTCCTAATTTAATAACTCCCAATAGGATGCTCTTCATTATCTTTGCTTCTAGTCTCCTTATCAGTGCCGTTTCTGCTGTTCATGCATACTTCCTCATGGGTCCAGCTGGTATTTATGAAGGCTTCACGGCAGAGATTGAGGTAGGCTTTTATACTCCAGAAACCTGTATGTTTCTCATAAGATTGATAGTGCTCTGTTGCGCTTATGGTTGCCAACATCGGTGTCGTTCTTTCCTTTGTGTACCGCCTTTTCCGCCGCGAGATTGACTCCGACCCATACACCTTCGAATATTCTATTCGTACTGATGGTCGCGTCCGCATAAAGCGGAAACCTGGGAGCAACCAAAAAGCCACGGATGTTGTCTTCGCGCAGCCAAACACTACAACAGTCGATGATTCGTGGGCTACCACGAAGACCGATGGCACCCGCACAGAACCTTTTGAATTGGAAAATGTGCTCTACAAGCCCAAGAACAAAGCTCCAGATTCTTCGAGCGGTATCTCGGTTCTCGTTCATACCAAGGTTGAGACCGACGCTATTCCGGACGTGCCTCCCCTGAAACGGAGTTCAGGCTGAATTTTCGGTGGTGGACCCTGCTCGCAGCATGGCTTTGTGCCTAGGAATTTGTGCCTAGGATTGTGTTAGTACCTTAAGGAGCCCTGTGTGATTTGTGCTTTCGTATAGTTGTTACCTGTTTTTCGACATGTTTAGTCTTAATGCCATGCCATAAGTTGCAAAGCGAAGATGTGCAGCTGCCTGATGTGACTTGCTTTGACCCACCACAACTGAAATCTTAGCCGACCTTGATTCTTTGCGAGTCAAAGTCCGCTTATTTGCAAACAGTCGGTAAATTGAATAACCACGAAGGTGTGCTGACCTACAATTTTCCATCCCGAAAACCCTTGGCAGAAGCGAGAGGGCGGGAAAAGTCTTCAAGCGCGTTGCGTATTTCCTAGATCCATCCCTGCATTTATGTTGAGAAGTTCCCACCCGGACGACCGTCGCTATCATCAAGGGTTAGCACACAGTGCCTGACGTGGGGTATTTGAAGGCAAGATTTATTCTCGCAACTCGGCCTAAACCCATAACTTACCATTCGTTTCCTCAGTCCCCTCTCTCCTCCCACCAGCATGCTGGTCCTCCCACTTACTGTGGTGTCTATCGCTAGCGTTGTTGCAGCCCAGGATACTTTGAGCTTGCCGTCTTCGTTCAATACCGAATGGAAGGCCCTTGCATCAGGTCTTGGAGGGCGTTTGAAACGCGGTGTTCCCATCGCCGCGCCATGTTTCTCTGTCGTCAACGGCCAACCCTCAACTCCAGATTCCGCTGCTTGCTCCGCTGTTCAGAATGGATATAAGTCTGGCGCATACAGGCACGAGCAGGCTCCTGCTTATATGTTTGTACGCAGCCTCCATTTGTGTTCAGGATTCGCGGACTTAACTTTTGCGATCATAGGTTCAATGGGAAAGATGTCTACGCTCTGAAGAAAAGTGCTTGCTTGATAATGTTACACCCACCAATCCTGCTGCCTATTCGAACGGAACGGATTGTAAGCAAGGGAGTGTTCCTGATTATTTCGTGGGTGATCTTCCTTCGAGTATCGTTGCTATGTTAGTCATCGACCTTTAGTTCGAAGTCACTGGACCTCAAGATGTACAACTCGCATTCAAATTCGCCAGCCTCACCAAATATCCTCTAAGCATCAAGAACTCAGGTCACGATTTTAAAGGTCGTTCCAGTCAGAAAGGGTCTCTAAGTCTTTGGGTATGTTCTCTGTACCGAGATCGTCTAGTTCTGCTTAATGTTATATTTTTCAGACTCGTCATCTCAATACAGTATGTTTGTCTTGGTCGTTCTCGCCCTTCGCTTAGCAGTCTTTTCAAGTTGAAATACACGCCCAACTTCAAGCCAGAAGGCGGTAGCATCACTCATCCGCGAACTATAACTATGGGTGTGCGTTTGGTTCCTCTTGTCTTTCTTAACCTCACATATTCGTATCAGGCTGGTGTATCCTGGGATGAAGCTTACAAGTTTGCTGATGCCAATAACCTTACTGTCGTCGGCGGTATAATAAGCAATTCGTCATGTCATTCTCAAAACTCACGCGTGTATAGGCTATCATGAAACTGTCGGAGCAAGTGGGGGATGGTATGTTGTTCTTTATTACTCCTATGGGCCATTTACTGATATGTTGCAGGATGATGGTTAGATTATTTGATGCTCAATGTGCTGTTTCTAATACCTTAGTTCTTAGGGTGGCGGCCATAGCATTCTTTCCACCGTCTATGGTCTGGGCGTTGATCGTGTCGTACGTCATCTTATCTTCTAAACTGAACGAAGATTTTCATGTCGTTAGGTTCAAATCAAAATTGTTACCCCAGACGGCCAATATCGTACCGCAAATCGTTTCCAAAATAAGGACCTTTTCTGGGCTTTACGAGGTGGAGGCGGCGGAACCTTTGGTGTAGTTTTGGAGTCTACGATTCTCGCAGAACCAAGGATGAAAATCCAAGTGTCAGTGTTCTTCACTATTTTTTCTGTATGTCCTCACCCGTCGGTTTTTAGGGCATCCATGTCTTTCACCCAAACTTCCACAAACTACCAAGGCTTCCTCAAGATTGTTGTTGACAACAGCCTGAAATGGGCGAAAGAAGGATGGGGTGGTCATATGGGGGTACGCACACCGTCACTCCTGATAGCTCCATTAACCTAAGCCAATCTTCAGCATACGAGCATTTTAAACGTTACCCCCCTTCTTACTCTGGATCAAGCGAAAGCGTCTGTCGCAGAAGCCGTCAATTATACTCTTGCCCAAGGTGGATCCGCCACAGTGGAAGAACTTCCATCTTGGTTGGCCGTGTACCAGAAATATGTTCTGGCTGCTCAGGCTCCCGTTGGCACAGAATATACTCTCCAGAGTCGACTTATGCCTGCCGCCAACTTTGAAACCGAGGCAGGACGAGCAACTTTACTTGCTGCACTAATCAAATGGGTTACTGACTATAATATCCTCCCTTGGGCCATCAATGCCACTCCTTTCTTATTTAACTCCACTGAGGGTCCTGACGCGACAAGCGTGACGCCTGCATGGAGAAAATCCATCTGGCATGTATGTATTGTTTGCTTTGAGGTTCGAAACTCTTACTGACGTGTTTCAAGCTGACTGGGCGCGGTCTAAACTGGTCCTGGAATTCAACTGCCGACACAATTCGCTCGAAATATACCCTTGGAACTACTACCACTAAGATCATGAAGGATATAACACCTGGGTCAGGAGCTTACTTTGTGAGCTGACTGTTTCCATATGCTTCCTTCTTGTTAATTTTTTCTTTTAGAATGAAGGTGATCTTTACGAAACGGACCATGAGCAGTCATTTTGGGGTGATAACTACCCCCGTCTACTTGCCATCAAGAAGAAATAGTATGACATTGTTCCTCTCTTTAAGTTGCTTTCCCATTCATGCTCTTCTAGTGATCCCCAAGGTCTGCTTGATTGCTGGCAATGTGGTAAGCGGGCTCTTAGCTCATGGTTTCTTTGTCTAACCCTCGACTAGTTGGCTGGAAAGGTGCTGCGAATGCACGCTTTTCTTGTTACCTCGAGTAATTCTTTGAAGAAGACTTTCTTCTAAATAACATAACTTATCCTAACTTACCCATCATAAGCACTCGGTTGTGTTGTACATAATACTTTCGTTCCTTTTGTCTCCCAGTACCAAATATCAATCTTAACCGGAGCACGCAATCAAAATATTTTGTTCACCTGTCAACAAAGTCATGATTCCCACCGTAGTTGTTAGTTCTACTATCAGCAGCAGGTAGCAGGTCTGCCGGCGGTTGTCTTGGAAAGTCGGGCTGTGATCCGTACCTCCAGATATATTTTATAGGTCTTAGTATGAGGCCGATGACGAGACAACTTAAAAAAATCTAGCACATTAAAACCATTAGAATATTTCCTATAGTTTATTCGACTTGTAGCGGGAAACTTTTAACTAGGGAGCCTTGCTAAGAGGTAAGTTCGCTTACAAGCGCTGGCGCTCATTTGCTCTCACGTTCCAACTTCCACCAAGACTTGGTCAGGGTGGCCTCAAAGGTGCTGCTGATTGTTCCTTCGAGGCTCAGTTGCCGGGTACTCCATCCGCCATATATCCTAGCACGCGGAAGGACTACAAAATCTCAAGCACAGAATAGTTTTATGATGTTCATCAAGGTCTGCCGATGGACGAATCGACGTGGAGCAGCTATATGAAGGAGGTGATTCACTAGCCGAGTAAGACATCCCCGACTTCTCTTTCCTTGAAACGCGATGTTGGCTGTCCAGCTAGTTCTGCTGGCGGTAGCCTCTGTAGTGGCATCCAAGTCGACGCGAGCTGATAAATGGACTATCCTCAATTCCGAACTTGGGGGACGGCTACACGCCAGCCTTCCGCTTGCCGCCCCATGTTTTTCCGTGGTAGATGGCTCGAATGTTACTGTGGATGCAGCTGCATGTGCCGATGTCCAGTCCGGTTACAAATCTCCGTTATATCGACGTGAAAAGGCCCCTGCGTATATGCTGGTGAGTTCAAATCTTAGCCTTCTGGTATCTTCGTTCACAAGTATGCGCAACAGGTTCAATGGGAGAGATGCCAACGCACAGAGGAAAACTGTCTTCTTGATTCTTCCAACCCCGCAAATCCAGACCCTTATTCTAATGGAGCTGAATGTAAACAGGGCAGTGTGTCACCTTATTACGTGCGTTTTTCCTATTTTATCGATTCTTCGGCTGACCGTACCGAACCAGTTGGACATTACTGGACCAGAAGACGTGCAAGCTGCATTCAAATTCGCAGCGCGGACCAAGACCCTTCTCAGCATCAAAAACTCTGGACATGATTACAAAGGTCGTTCTAGTCAGAAAGGATCTCTGAATCTTTGGGTCGGCCTTCTTTCTCCGATGTTAGTTGGAGACTCTGACACTTCCATTACCTAGACCCGCAATCTAAAATCTGTCAGACCATGATCATAAGCAATTATGCGTATATTCATTACCACCTATAGATGACTCACACACCCAACTTTACACCCGAAGGAGCATCGACTACATACCCTCAAACTATAACCATTGGGGTAACCTTTGATACCCTCTCTTGCAGCTCGACCTTATGGATTTTACGCGCAGGCTGGAGTCGGATTTGAAGATTTGTACAAGTTTGCGGATGGGCTGAACTTGACAGTAATTGGAGGTAAGCTCTGGCCGTTTTGCACTCCGAGTCGTAAAGCTCAAACATAACAAGGATATCATCAAACCGTTGGTGCAAGCGGGGGATGGTATGTCGGCAGTCCTATCTCTTCAAATTCTTTGATTAACCTGTTGTGTGTAGGATGATGGTTTGTCCTTCTCCTTTGTACTCGGTATGTTCCCTCAAAGGTTATTTAGGGAGGCGGCCACAGCGTTCTTTCCACGGTGTATGGTCTCGGTGTAGATCGGGTGGTTCGTTGATCTACTCTGCTCCAAGTTTTGCTTATTCATGTCCTGGCAGGTACAAATCAAAGTCGTCACACCGGACGGCCGTTACCGGGTTGCTAACAGTGTCCAAAACAAAGATTTGTTTTGGGCATTACGAGGCGGTGGAGGCTCAACTTTTGGCGTCGTTCTTGAATCTACAATTCGCGTTGAGCCTCAGATTAAGCTTCAGATGTGAGCTCTCTATCGCATTGCAAAGACTCTGACCCTGATGTCATTAAAGCGCTTCATTGTCCTTCCCAATAAATGGAACGAACTACGAAGGTTTCTTAAAGATCATTGTTGACGAAAGTCTGAAGTGGGCGAAAGAGGGTTGGGGTGGACATATGACTGTTCGTTTTCACATTTATGACCGGAAAAACTGCCTAATCTTCTACTTCAGCACTCATCCCTCATCAACGTTACACCTCTTCTTACTCTAGATGAAGCCCAAGTATCCCTTGCGACCGCCGCTGACTATGTCCGCGCCCAAGGTGGGACAGTAGTCATTGAGGAGCTCCCTTCTTGGTGGGCTTTCTTTGAGAAATATGTCACTTCTGTTCAGGCCCCGGTGGCAACGGAATACATCGGTCCTAGTCGGATTGTTCCCGTGAGTTTGTTCGAGACCGAAGAAGGGAAAGCAAACCTGGTTAGTGTTTTGGAGAAGTGGGTTGTGGATTACAAGCTTCGGCCGTACATCATCAATGCGGCTCCATACCTGTACAACTCGACAGAGGGACCTGATGCTACAAGTGTCACTCCGGCGTGGAGAAATTCCCTTTGGCAGGCAAGTAAACACCTCTCTATTCTTTCAGATTGACATCAACATATTTAGCTTGCTGGATCTGGAATTGGTTGGAGCTGGAATGCTACTTTAGAAACTATACGTTCTAAAAGCGCAATGGCTACTGAAGCAGCGGCTTTAATTCACAACATTGCTCCAGATTCTGGAACCTATCAGGTACATCCCGATCATAGTTTTCCCCTCATGCCTATCTTTTCATATTCTTTTACAGAATGAATGTGATGTTTATGAACCAGACCACGAGCAATCATTTTGGGGCTCCAATTATCCTCGTCTTCTGTCTATCAAGAAGCGATAGTTCGCTGCTCTTCCTCTCATCTGTTAGTTTCTTCTCAACTCTTCCCTTTAGTGACCCCCTTGGGCTGTTGGACTGCTGGCAATGTGGTAAGTTTATTTATCTATTTCCTTGCCCCTCAGTGTTTCCGCTTATGATTGAAATTTTAGTTGGCTGGCGAGGTGCAGAAGATGAGCGGTACTCATGTTATTTGGATTGAGAAGTGGTTCGGAATCTACCGAGACTTCAATTCTTGGCGGCTGAAAAAAAATGGTTGCATCAAGCTGTTCATCCTTCCAAAATCACCCAAACTGTTCGTTGAACAAATACATTCGTAGATAGATACAACAAATTAATAAATTCTTCTGTTTTATTTCTTCACGGTCAAGGCTATGAGAAGTCTCCAGGCTACCCTCAGTCTCAGTCAGCCTATGAGCGGTGATTGGTACCTAAATATCGTTTATCAAGACGCTGATTTGCAACGGACAATTGGAGACGTGGCGGAAAGATCGTTCGATTGGCCAAGAAAGTCAGCTGGAACCGCTCTGAAGTGCTTCCACCGAACAAAGCGTGTTCCAGATATGATCCCCATCCAATAGGACAGCACTGATATGCCCAAACCTCTCTCTCGGGTGCCGGTGGGAGGTTGTTCCATGGAACTCCGCGAGAATGTGGCGAAGCTTCTGAACCCTCTGTTGCAATGGCAGGTTCCACAAATTCAAGTTGCACTATCATATCATGCAGGGGTGGGTCGCCGAAGACCCTTCACGACTCTCATTTGGACAACCAGACGTGGATCCACGTGAGAGAGACCAATGGAGAAAATGGGCTGGCCACAAAGACGAGATTTTCGCGGATCACTTGTAGATCACACACCTCCATGTCCGAAGTTCGACGGTTGCTTTGGAGCTTCCACAGCGACGATTAGGGCGGCCTTTCGGCTGGACCTACCGAGCCCCATTCTGACAATGCGTTGCTCTAGTTTGGAACGAAGCCAAGCTCTTTATTAACTGCCCCGAAGGACGATTAAGTCGGTCCACGTTTCGCTCGCAGAATTACCTCTCTGACCTTTGCCGCTCTAGTCGTGCATCCTCTTACCAATAACGATGACAATCGACACGTGCATAATGCTATCTCTCTTCAAAACTGGGAAGCAGAAGACCCACGGAAATCTATAAATCAAAGAGGCGTTGCAGTGTAACCCTCCACTTGTTTAAGACCCTATCTGTCTACCCTTCCTCTCTATCATGCAAACCACGATGCCGCCTATGGTCGACCCCAGACAACAGATTCAGCAATTGCTAGACCTTGTGAATGAGTCAGTCCAAGCTGCCTTGGTTGAATATGAGAAGACATCACAAGGGATTCCTTCACCCAATCTCGTCAAACCCCACGAGTTGGACGGTGCAGCAGATGCTGTAGCACTCAAACGTTCACTTCGCGTTTTGGAAGGCGCTTGCGAAGCGCTCTGTTCCACCCTCGCTCAGCCTATGCACACCCTCGTGAATGTAAGTTGTTTTCTTCCCTAATAACACTGTCGTGAACTGGTTTCCCTTTCTCTAAGCGTGCAATGGCACCATACGAAAGCCAATGTCAAAAAATCGCAATCACATACAGGTTTGCCGACGCGTTACTTCCCCATCCTGAAGGTCTTCATATCGATGACCTGGCCAAGACGACCGGGTTACCTCGCAGCAAACTTAGCCATATTATTCGACTCCTGGCAACCCGGAACTGTTTCCGCGAAGGTATGCCCCTTTTCCTAAACCGAAATTCAGCCAACCTCATCTCATTTCCAAAGGTATGTGCTATGCATTTCGACAATGCACAAGGAATCTCATTCTTTATGTTCTTTCTCCTTTAACAGTGTCTCGAGACGTTTTTGCCAACAACCGACTCTCTCTCACCCTCCTATCCACGAACCCTGTCTCGGATCTAATCGGCACATTTAGCGATGAATGCTTTCAGGGTGTTTGGGCCTTGCATGATGTTCTGAGTGATTCAGAATATGGGCCGGCTGTCTCCGAGGAGAAGGCCGCTTTCGCTTATGCTCTCAGGAGTGAAATGCCTGGAGCAACATTATTCGATTACCTCAAGAAGAATGTATGTGTATTTTCCTATTTCTCACACTGGTTTAGCAGTTGCTAAAGTTGTTTCAGCCAGCAAAAATGAAGGTGACCATCCTTTTCCTTTTTTCTATGAAAAAGAAGAACACAACTCACCGTGGCTTTAGCGCTTTGGTCGAGGTATGATTGGCTGGTCCAAGCTTACTGCATCGGTCGCTTGCGTAGATGGTGAGGCGTATTTATGCAGTCACATTGCTTGTCCCCTGGCTCATTTCCGGCACAGATTACCCCTGGTCAAAGTACAAGTCTTTTTGCGATCTAGGTTCCGGACTAGGCCATCAGGCACTTGCTCTCATCCGGAAATACCCCCATATGAAGATTGTTCTCCAAGAACTTCCAGGACCAACAAAGGCTGCTCGAGAAGTAATTTTCCCCTCTCTGTCCAATAACGTTGGCATTCTGACCCGTCATTTTGGAATTAGTTTTGGACCCAGGAGCATCCGGATGGCGTTGCAAATGGAAGCGTCCGATTTGTGGAAGTTGATTTCTTCAGGGAGGATCCTGTCCCGGATATGGATCTCTATTATGTAAGTTCTTCTGAGGCTCTAGACCATTCCACCATTTGCCATATCCTGATAGGGGAGCTAACAAACTATTTTCTTCTAGCTCAAACATATCATCCATAACTGGCCAGACGCAACAGCTCAAAATATTTTGAAAAGGATACGAAGTGTGATGCCAGCACATGGGCGAGTACTGATCCGTGAGTCTCACTATGTCAATCTCTTTCCTTTCAAATCTTACTCATTCGCATCCGAAGACGAATTTGTCACTCAGTCTACATGTCCAGGAGCATTTGACAACAGTATGGGTTTACAAAAGGTCATCTCTCTTTCCACTCATGTGTAACTGGGATTTTTACTCATTTCCCTTCTCAGGCACCTGAACCACTTCTACCAAACTATGGTAGTGGCCAGTACAGAACTTTTGCGCAGGATATTTCTATGATGTCAATGTTCAATGCATGTCAACGGAATGTTGGCGAGTTTGCTAGATTAGGGTGAGGGTTTCTATGCCGCATATGGTCGTACTCTGCTTCTAACCGTTACATCTAGGGAACGATGTGGTCTTACTCTCTTGAAAGCTTGGGACTATGGAGAGACTGTGCTTCTGGAATTTGCCAAAGCAGTATGAAGTGAAGATATTAAGAGTATATTGCACCTAATGACGAGCGAGAATATATCAAACTGCGGGAACAAGCATTTCAGATGTACAGAAATAATGACTTCGTTTGTCCACTACGGCCATGCTAAATTTACTGGAAAGTTAGTTGTGGAGGTTGGCACGGGTGCTGTCAAGTTGGCTATGAACTAACCTTGGCAGAAACCCTGATGTTTCCTAGTGGCTTGAACCTTGACTCTATGTCCTTTATCCTCCTTCGTAATGGCCGCAATTTTCATGGGGCATGCTATCCGTCTGTTGGGACTGCCATGCTGTATGTTGGCTAAACAAGATACAGCCGGTGATTCTGGCTTCAATAACCCTGCGTCTGTATCACCGCCGTCTTCAACAAGCACGATCCTTCCTACATTCAACAACTCTCTTGAAAGCCCAGTGGCTTCTGTAAAGTTGTTATTCTGGTGCGCTCCCCATCCCGTTTTTGAGTAACTCCACGCCAATTCCTTATTCGGTTTTATCGATAGTACACTCCTGGAGGTTTTGGACGAAAATCTGGGGATTTGTCGCACATTCCAATTTCAACCAATATGTGTATTTATTGTGAATGTTAAATGTATGTTTTCTAATACAAGTGGATAAATGAACCACCCAGTGCTGATTACCGTCTTCTCTTAGGTCTATTATCCCAGACAAGCGAGGGTGCTAGCCATTTTAAACTAACCGAAAAATGGCGAACCTTCGTTCCATCCTGCAGATGCCCCGCACCGTTCTTTCCGTTTTCGTTGCGTTCCGCGTGGAATGTTAGTTGAGGACCAAGCTCCACAAGAAATGAACCTGAGGGTATCGAATCTTGGTGGAGAAATCACAATGACCCGCATATCTAGGAAAAATGTTGTGAGTTTGGTTTATCACTGCTCAAGCTCATAATACTTATTCATTTGAGTAGGACAGGGTGTCTCTAGTGCCACACTTTTTATAACTTCTCAAGAGGTTCGGACTCCTGCTTGAGACAATGTGATCCCGCAAAATCCTGCGATCTTAGATGTGTGGACGTTCTTGCGACCTAAAATATCTATGCTCATCTGCACTCCACAGATCTAGCGGGCATTGCAGTTCATTTACGCACATCATGACCTCAAATTGAGAAAATGGGGACACGTTGACTGACGCTGCACGGGTGCTGCATTCTAAAGCCTGACGGCCTGTGGGCTAGGAAGCAGCGAACCCCTTGGACTCCCCATGTTACTCAACCTGCAGCTGTTGTTTGCCAAACGAAAATGAAGGTCCATGGTTGTTTCGTGTCTAAGTAAGGAATTTGTTTAGTTAACACATTTCTGAATGATTTATCTTAACATGTCCGCTATTCTAGTTTTAGGTGCCGTGTTTGGGCAACGTATAAAGCTGGGAGATGACCAGTTCGGATGCAGTTGTGGTCTCTTCCTTCCTTCAACCACACGAGCATTGCGCTTCGTACAACTCCTCTACAAAACACTGCAACGCGATCGGTTGATTTGCATCCACCCAAGCACCCCAATAACCCAATGTCGGACTACCTCATCAACACTAGCACGTGAGCGTCGCCCACCAAGGTTCATTCGTCTTCGCGCACTAACCTCCATCTCCTAGGGAATCTTTCACGTGCAAATGCAATTCCTTAACTTGCAAAGGTGCTC